>ML110197.1:0-61472 GCA_003697995.1 Taxidea taxus jeffersonii | reverse complement strand
GAATATTACTTAGCCATCAGAAAATGAAATCTTGCCATTTGTAACAATGTGGATGGAACTAGAGGGTATTATGCTAAACAAAATAAGTTAATCAGATAAAGGCCATTGTTGTATCGTCTCACTCATATATGAAACTTAGGAAACAAAACAGAGAATCATAGGGGAAGGGAGGAAAGAATAAAATAAGACAAAAATCAGAGAAGGAGACAAACCATAAGAGACTCTTAACTATGGGAAACAAACTGAAAGTTGCCGGAGGGAAGATAGGTAGGGGATGGGGTAACTGGGTGATGGGCATTGAAGAGGGCATGTGATGTAATGAGCACTGGGTGTTATATGCAACTGATGAATCACTAAACTCTACCTCTGAAACTAATAATATCTCCAAATCAGGAAAAAAAAAATGTTAAAATGTTAACTAACAAATATCAAAACATTACATTGGGGGCACCTGGGTGGCTCAGTGGGTTAAGCCTCTGCCTTCGGTTCAGCCCATGATCTCAGGGTCCTGGGATCGAGTCCCACATCATGCTCTCTGCTCAGCAGGGAGCCTGCTTCCTCTCACTCTGCCTGCTGCTCTGCCTACTTGTGATCTCTCTCTCTCTGTCAAATAAATAAATAAAATTAAAACAAACAAACAAAACATTACATTGGACATCTGGAACTAATAAAATGTTATATGTTGGGTGCTTGGGTGGTGCAACTGTTTAAGCATCTGACTCTCGGTTTTGACTCAGGTCATGATCTCAGGGTCTTGCAATTAAACCACACCTCTGTCTCTGTGCTGGGCACTGGGTCTACCTGGGATTCTTTCTCCCTCTCACTTTGCCCCTCCCACTTTGTTCTCTGTTTTTTTCCAAAAAAATAAATCTTTTAAAAATGTTATATGTCAAAAAAAATTATATGCCAATTTTTCCTCAATAAAAAACTGGAAAAAAAGGAGACAGGAATAAATAAACCTATCTCTGTTTGCAAACATAGAAAACATAAAGACTCCACCAAAAAACTGTTAGCACTAACAAATGATTTCACCAAAGTTTCAAAACACAAAAGTAACATCCAAACATCAGTTGCTTTTCTATGCACTAACAGTGAGTTATCTGAAAAAGAAATAAAGAAAACTATCATTTCAATAGAATCAAAGTCAATAAAATACCTAGGAATAAATATAATCAAGCAGGTGAAAGATCTGTACAGTGAAAGTTTTTGAGACATTGAAGAAGACACAAGAAATTGAAGAAATTGAAGAAGACACAAATAAATGGAAAGATATCCTTGTTCATGGTTTTGAACAATACTGTTAAATTGTCCACATTTCCCAAAGCCCTCTAAAGATTCAATGCAATCACTATTAAAACCCAAAGGCATTTTTTCACAGAAATAAAAAGAAACATCTAAATTTCATATTGAAAAGAAAAGACCCCAAATAGCCAAAACAATCTTGAGAAAGAACAACAAATCTGGAGGCATCATAAATCCTGATATTAAACTATATTTCAAAGTTATAGTAATCAAAGTAATATGGTACTGGCATAAAATAAGACACATAATTCTATTTATCTACAAATCGAGGGTCCAGAAATAAATCTAAGCATATATGGCCAATTAATCTTTAACCAGGGATCTGATATTATTTGATAATGTTAATAAATATTAATATAATTAAATATTTTAATAATATAGATATATGTATGACTAATTAAAATTTATTAAGATTAACACATCTTACAGACCTGTACCCCTGGGGCTAATAACACACTATATGTTTATAAAAAATTAAAAAAAAATAAAAGATTAACACATCTTATATATACATATGGTCCCTGACTTAACAATGGTTTACCTTACAATTTTTGATGCTGGGGAGTGGTAGTAAGTCACATCTCCAATCAGCCATGCAATCACACAGATAAACAACCATATACTTAAAACAATTTTACCCATATAAAAATTCTATTTTTCATTTCCAGTACAGTATTCAAAAAATTATATGAGTTGTTCAACACTTTATTATAAAATAGGCTTTGTGTTAGATAATTTTGTCCAAATGTAGGTGAGCTGAACATGTTTAAGTAAGCTAGATTAAGCTGTAATGTTCAATAGGTGTATGAATGCATTTTCTTTTTTTTTTTTAAAGATTTTATTTATTTGACAGAAAGAGAGAGCACAAGCAGGTGGAGCAGGCAGAGGAAGAGGGAGAAGTAGGTTCCCCACCAACCAGAGAGCTTGATGTGGGGCTCGATCCCAAAGTCCTATGATCATGACCTGAGCTGAAGGCAGACACTTAACCAACTGAGCCAGCCAGGTGTCCCTGAAATGCATTTTCTTCTTCCTCTTTTTTTTTTTTTTTTTAAGATTTTATTTATTTGTCAGAGAAAGAGTGAGAGAGAGTGAGAATGCACAAGAAGGGAGATGAAATACAATTCTAACTTAGAATATTCTTTTTTTTTTAAGATGTTATTTATTTGACAGATAGATCACAAGTAGGCAGAGAGGCAGGCAGAGAGAGGAAGGGAATCAGGCTCTCTGCTCAGCAGATGCGGGGCTGGATCCCAGGACCCCAGGATCATGACCTGAGGCGAAGGCAGAGGCTTTAACTCACTGAGCCACCCAGGCGCCCCCTAACTTAGAATATTCTTAATTTATGATGGGTTTAATGGGATCTAACCCCATCTTGAGTGGAGGAAGATCTGTATTACAGTATATTTCCTTAAAACATATTGAAAGACACTTCCCTTATATAAATATACATAATTTTTGGTTTAAAGGATGGTAGTTTTTTCACTTTTTTCAACATTTTTAATCACTTATCTATCACTTATCCTTAAAATTTTCTACACTTTATATTTCTCAGTGAGAGGTTTAATATGTAAAGATTTTGGATGCCTAGTTTCTATCTATTATGTAGTCCATTCTATATAATATGTAGCCTTCACTGTGGTAATAATAATGTATATGTTGAACCTTTATCTTCTTTTGACATTTGTCTTTCTGGGATAATATGAAAAAGAGAGATCGGTCCAACTTATAAAGTTAGCTAATATGAAAGCAAAGTTAAAAACAGAGTTTAGCATTGCTCGATATTAGATCTTGACCCAGATTTAATATTAACCACAATCTCTTTTTTTCTAAACATGATCTCATCCTTCAGAGGGGCAGCATTCTTGGAACATAATTTTAACCATATTGATAGTAATAAACTTTAATACAGTAGAGCTATTTATCTAGGAAAGAGCTTAATGAAATGATGGCTTTGGGAAAATTTAACTGAAAAATGTTTCAGTCATAAAAACTAAACAACTAATTTAAAGGAATAAAAGACAAAAAAAAGGTTGGGGATTAGATTTCACACACAGAGTGGGAAAGCGGGGGGAGATGCTTTTGGTTAAACTGGGTTTCCCAAAAGAAAACAAGAAAGTTTTCTTGTTTTCATTCAGGAAAAGGAAAGATGAAGCTTAAGAAGCTTCCTGCAGGGACGCCTGGGTGGTTCAGTTGATTAAGCAGCTGCCTTCGGCTCAGGTCATGATCCCAGCATCCTGGGATCGAGTCCCGCATCGGGCTCCTTGCTCAGCAGGGAGCCTGCTTCTCCCTCTCCCTCTGCCTGCCACTCTGTCTGCCTGAGCTTGTGCGCTCTCGCTCTCTCTTTCTCTAATAAATAAATAAATAAAATCTTAAAAAAAAAAAGAAGCTTCCTGCATAACAATGTTGTATTCCAAAAATATGCATACAAATTCAGTTATTTAGAACTAAGTAGCAATTTTCCTGTATTTCACTTCACTAATGGAGTTATAATAGACATACAAGAAACTGCACATATTTGAAGTATTTTGATAAGTTTTGACATACACGTACACACACACACACACACACACACACACACACACACGTTATATATGAAGCATTCACCACAATCAAAGTAATAAAACACAACACATATCATATTTATCATCTCTCATTCTTCTGGATTCCTGCTCTATTTTGTTACACTGTGGTAAGAATATTTAACGTGAGATCTACCATCTTATATTTTTTAAGTGCAATATGGTTAACTATAGATACAATGCTGTGCATCAGATCTCTAAAACTTATTCATCTTGCATTAGCTAAAGTTTCATAGTCATTGAAATGCAAATACCAAACCCCCCTGTCCTAGAAACTTCCATTCTATTATCTACTTCTATGAGTTCAACTATTTTAAATACTACATATAAGTAGAATTTTGTGGTAGTTGTCCTGTGACTGGCTTATTTCCATTAACATAATATTACCCAGGTTCATCTATGTTGCTGCATGTGGCAATATTTCCTTATTTTTTAAAGGTAAAAATTATATCTCATTATATGTATATATCACATTTTCTTCATCCATTCATCTGTTGTTGAATATTTAGCTTAATTCCATACACTGACTATTACAAATAGTGGTGCAATAAATATGGTAGTGTAGATATCTTTTTAAGATCCCAATTTCATCAATTGCATCTTTATACAATAATAATGAGCCATCTGAAAACCAAATTAAGAAAACAATCCATTTTACAATAGCATCAAAAATAATAAAATGCTTAAGAAAAAGCTTAACCAAGATATAAAAGACTTGTACACTGAAAATTATAAAACATTGATAAATGAAGATGACACAATTAAATGGAAAAACATCCATGTTTATGGATTGGAAGACAATATTATTAAGATGTCCCTACTACCCAAAGAAAACAACAGATTCAATGCAATCATCATTAAAATACCAATGACACTTTCTACATAATTAGGAACAAACAATTCTAAAATTCGTATAGAACCACCAAAGACCTCAACTAGTAAAAGCCATCTTAGAAAAAAAAATAAAACTAAAGACATTGTACTTACTGATTTAAAAAAAATATATTACAAAGCTATGGAAATTACAATAGTATAGTACTAACATAAAAACAGACATAGAGACCATTGGAATACTTGCTGTAGAGTATTCCTGTCTCACTAAGGGCGAGTCTGACTCACTGGGTCTCCCCTCCCTCCATTCTAATTTCCAGTTAGTAGTAAAGGGCATCAGGGCTGGCCTTCCAGTTCCTATTGCTGACAAAGTGGTGTGGCTCTCTGCTGCCACCCCACTGAAGTGGTGTATAAAAATACATCGAATAGACTAGAACAGGAATAGTATAACCAGAAATAAATGTATAGGGATGACTAATGTACAATAACAGTGCCAAGAAACCGCAATGGAGAAAGGACAGCTTTGTCAACAAATGGTGCAGGGAAAACTGTATATCCACCCACAAAAGAACTGAATTGGATCCTTGTCTCACACCATTCGTAAAAATCAACTGAAAATAGACTTGAACATAGTATCTGAAACTATAAAACTAGAAGGAAACATGGGGAAAAGCTTCTTGACATTGATCTTGATAATAATTTCTTGGATATGACACCAAAACCAGAGAAAACAAAAATAAATTTAGACAAGTGGGACTACATCAAACTAACAAGCTTGTGCAAAGCAAAGAAAACAAATGACAGAATAAAAAGGCAACCTAGGTAATGAGAGAAAGTATTTGTAAGCCATATATATAAGGGGTTAATATCCAAAATATATAAATGACTCTTACCACCTAATAGTAAAAAACAAAAACTAAAACAAAGCAAAATAAACAAATAACCCCAAATAATCTGATTTTTAAAATGGGCAAGAGACTTGATTAGACATTCCTTCCAAAAATACATACAAATTGCCAACAAGTATATAAAAAGATGTTCAATTTCTCTAATCACTAGGGAAATGTGAATCAAGACCACAGTGAGATATCAAATCACAATTTTTAGTATGCCTATTTCCAAGAAGCAACAAGAGTTGGTGAAAAGTGGGAATCCTTTTACACTATTGGTGGGAATGTATATTGGCACAACCATTATGGAAAACAGTATGGAAGTTCTTTAGAAAATTAAAAATAGTGAGGTGCTTGAGTGGTTTAGTTCATTAAGCATCAACTCTTGATTTTGGCTCAGGTGATGATCTCAGGGTCATGAATCTGAGTCCCACATTGGGTTCAAGCTGGACATGGAGCCTATTTAAGTTTCCTTTTCTGCCCCTCCCCTCCTTACTCACTCTGTTTCTCTCTCTCTCTTTCTCTCAAAAAAAAAATATATATATATAGCCACCATATGATCTAGCAGTGCCACTTCTGAGTATGTATCTGAAAGAATTGAAATTAGCACCTCAAAGCGTTATCTGCAATTTTTCTTTAGAGGGGATATTATTAATAGAGATCAAGCTGTGCTTTTGAAAGAAATCTTGCCAAAAATTCCTATTATGAATCTTTATGCTTATTTTTCCTCAATAAATCATAAAATGGTTTAAATATGGAGAACAAAAGAAAAGTTATTAGAGAGAACAAAATGTTTTCTGTATTATTCTTTTTCAATTTGAATGACACTATGATAATCACAAATAAAATAATTAATGTTTTATCCTTAAGAAATGGCAAAAATAATTTGGTGTATTTATTTTTCTCATTTATCTTTCATCATTGGGTGATATGTCTATACTCGAATGGTATGACAATGTAAATAGTAATGCTATCCTGATCCTGTTTCAGTGTACTTTGTAACATGAAATGAAAGCCATAAAAATATATATAAAATATGTGTGTCAAGTCATTGCTTTGAAGTTCAAGACTAATACATATAACAACAATGAAACAACAAAAATTCCTGGAAAGCCAATTCTCTGTGTGTGTATGTGTGTGGCAGTATAAGGGACATTTGAAGAAACTTTCCAAAGAATAAATTTTCATGAACTCTTTTAGCCAGTAATTAACAGAAACTTGATCTCCTGTTGCCAAAAGCCAAAATAATCTGTATAGCCTTTTCCACATGTTACACACATTTTGTCAAGAGACTTGAGGAAGAGAAGTATCCAGAGTGTATGGAAAGATCTGAGTATAATTAAAGTTGTTCTGTTAAGAAAAGTTATGAAGATATAGAGAATGTGCTGCAATTGGTAGAGCAACATGAATTATTAAGTAGATAAATATTTAGACTGACATGGGCTATAAAATTAGCTCATTGAAGTTTTTCATTAAATAGTCATTTTATAAGTGCCACTGTGGACTTAGTATGTCATTTAGTACTAGAAGTGTTCAGGAAATAAACAGTTCCTCTTCTCAAGGTGTTTTGCACAATCAGCAATGGTCTCTTCAATGAAAAGTGATGCTCACATGAGTTAGCCCATGCCTGTGAGCATAGACAAATTAGCTATAATACAACATAATTGGGGTAGAGATGTGTTATGGACTGAATTGTGTTCTTGTAAAATGTCTATGTTGAAGCCCTAACCCACAAATAATTATGGTTGGAGACAAGTCATTTCAGGAAGTAATTGAATGAGGTCCCAAGAGTGAAGCCCTAATCTGATAGGACCAGTAACCTTATAAAAGGAAGAGACATCAGAATATGCTCTCTATCTCTACTTCTGAACAGAAAAAAGAGCATGTGAGGACATAGTAAAACAAACAAACAAACAAATAAAAGTGGCCATCTATAAGCCAAGAAGCAAGGTCTCACCCCAAGCCAACCGGAATGAACCAACATCAATGGCATCATGATTCTGACTCCTGACCACTAGAAATGGGAGAAAAAATACATTTCTATTGTATAAGCCATCCATTATGTAGGTATATTGCTATGGAAGCCCTAGAAACTAATGCAAGATGTTTGTACCACAGCATCTCAATAATTTACAACTTCCATGACTATGAATATTGTCATCAAAGGTTGCTCATTACCAGATATTATCATTAGCATGTCATATACAATTTCATATATTAGCTATAACTTCACTGCTTTCTTTCACACTCATGTGAACTTATTTGAAAAGTGAAGCAATAGTGCTAAAAATGATTTTCAGTCTGCTATTTTATCATAAAAATTAGCTGATAGTGAAATGATTAGTTATTGGTAACAGAAAGAACATTTCAAGATATCTCAAACAGATCATATCAGTGATACGCCTTAATGGTTGAAAATAAATAACCTTGTAGATAGAGAACCAGAATAAAAGATGTGCTGAGCCTGTCTAAACTTATATTATGATAAAAAAAAAAATTGGTGCCAAGAAAATAGTGACCTTTTAATTATACCACTGTATTGTTTTTGTTATACAATTTTAGGCAGAAGTTCTTTCTTTTATTAATGATATACAGATAATTATATAATGTGAATTTCATTGTCTCCAAAATTATTTTTTTGTTGTTTTTTAGTCAAGTTAACATTTCTTTGAAGGTAATTAAGGAGAGAATATGAACTAAATATTAGTTTAATAAGTTTAATTAATTAGTTTAATAAGTGAAAAAAATAGTTTATATTTTGATGTTAAGATAAATTTTTGTATTATGATTTGGGTATCAAATTTTGGAGACAGATAAACAGTCCCCAGTTTAAAAAAAATTCTTAAAATGTCCAATTCTATCTTAGTTGATATGCAATATTTCAGCTGTGATAGCAGGCTAGGTTGTAGAGCAATTTTAATATCTTTTCCCATATTTGGTCTTGCCACAGGAAATAAAATTTAATGACATGTTGTCTCTTAACATATCCTAACAGTTTCTGCATAAGACAACTATACTTTTAATACTTAACTATTTTACACTCATTTTCTTGGAGCTGAAATATATCCTATGAGATATTTTTATGAGTCATTTGGCAATATTATTTGCCCGCAGAAGCAAATTATCAGTATCAGGAAGGGTTCATGATATTAATAGGATAAGAAAAAATGTAACATTGCATGCATTATTGTCATTGTATAAAGACTAAAATATGAAGTCTAAGAAATTTAATATGATAAATAGAAAGCCCAATCTGTGCAATATTTCTTCATAAAACAATAAAACAGAAGCAATGATGTTTAATAATATGGAAGGACTTACTTAATAAAAATTACTACAAAATACATTCACAATATTTTCATTCTTTTAATAACTGTCATCTTTTTTATTTATAGAAACACAGGCAGAAATTTTTAAATATTTTATTTATTTATTTATTTATTTGTTTTTGAGAGAGAGTGCATATATGTAAACAGGGGAAGAGTAGAAGGGGAGAGAGGTAGAAAATCTCAAGCAGACTCCACGCTGAGCACAAGACCAATGCTGGGCTTGATCTCAGGGTCCTGAGATTATTATCTGAGTCAAAATCAAGAGTCTGTGGCTCAACTGACTGAATCACCCTGGAATCCCAATATAACTGTCCTCTTTAAAATATATTTCTCCTCATGATTTACGTACTTACTGATTTTTATCCTTAAAATCTCCTTAATCTCTTTGTAGAAAGCTTTAAGGTAAGCAATAAAGTTCAACCAAAACAAGTTAAAATTAATAATTGTGACCCACCATAAGCATTATTTTCTCCAATATGTAGATTGCAATTATACTTACAGAAGGGAATAATTCTTGAATTGAGTCAAGACAGATAACTGAGCTAAATGAATAAGAGAAGTTTGAACCATGGATCCAAAGACTGTCTTACAATCTGATACAATTTTAAGCCACATTTTCAGCAGCACTTAGGACTAAGCTGAATGCTAGCAGTTAGGATATGATTTGAGTTTATATTGTAGAATGAAGTAGCAGGAGCACTCATTAAGATATGAACTTATTTTTAAACAATAGTATATATTAAGGTAAGAAATTACTATAATTTTAATATTATCAGTCATTCATATCTTAATATACAATATGTTTGTTTTTAATTTATGCCAGATCAAGCAGAATTTTAAGAAAGTAATATTAAAAAGAATAATATATTGATAAAATTACTTTGATCTTCCAGGTAGAACAAAATTCAAGTAAGTCAGGAAGTTGCCAAAAGAATGATTAATGAAAGTTATATTTCAGTTTTGCCTCGTCTCAATCTAGATGGTCTAAAGAAATAGAAACCAAACATTTCATTGTAGGGAAGTCCAGTGTCCCTCTGACAACTCAGAAATCTTAATTCAAAGCCCTATTTTACTTAGGAACACTGACAAAGATGGCATGAATAGCAGGGAAAAATGTAACCCATTATCTCTTACTACAAGTAATAAACAGGGACCTGGATTACAAAGCACAAACTGTTTCTGGCAGATAGTGGCCCTTTTTCCATACAAGGGCTTAAAGTAAATAAAATATATCTTTTGGTGTCCTGCCCTCTTTGCTGTACTTTTTCTGCACTTTCTCTGTACTCTTTTATAATTCATTAGAAAAAAATAAATAAATAAACTTTTATTTTCCTGATCTGTGAACTTGCTGTAAGTACTTCAGAAGACTGCTGGGAGAATTCAGCTCCTAAAGCAATTTTTAGCCTAGAGCATCACTCCAAATAATAACTTCCCTTTCTGTCCTATCATGGACCTTCTTTGTTGTAGAAGTCTCAAAGCTGAATGCTCTCTTTTTCCTTTCCACTTACATTCAAATAAAACTCATTCATATTATGGCATAAATGACTAAATGACACCCTTAACTCTTACAAAGTATGAGGAAGATTTTGCTTTAGAAGGACAATACTCTTGTCTTGTGAAATCAAATATGCAGCAGCTCAGTGGGGATTTCAAACATCAATAAAATGATGGAAGAGACTGAGGAGATAAGAAGCACAGAAGATCCCCTGGTATCTTTTTAAATACATATTAATTGTACTTCTTAAATAGAGGGTTTAATTGTTCTTATCTGAAAATATGTCATATGTATATCATATAAAGAACACAGTAGTTGAAGCTAGGTGACTGGCTATATTCTCAGACTCTCATCTGCTAAAACTGATCAAAGCAAAACTAAACTACTTCACAACTTTGTGAAAAGTAAATGGGAATATTACAGAAGAGGTTATATTAGCAATAGTGTCTGACAGTTGATAAATATACCAAAAAAAACCCTTACTGTTATCCTATTTGGATTTTTTTTATTAAATGAAATTAATGTTTTTCTTAACTATACAGAACTGTCTATATACCAGGGTCTGGGCTTATTTTGGATTATTATCTCTGACTCTTTTTTTTAAGTTAGTACCAAATGGCTTATCAGTCCTCAGTTCTGCACAACATAACTACTCTTCTACCAATTTTATTTTCTCTTACACCGTGGGTTTTCTGGCCTTTCTGATATCTGGTGTTTTATTGGTTTTGTTTTTGTTTTTATATATCTGTTTATTTTTATGCTGAATTTACAGGTAATCATTAGCAGATAATACAGAAAATAACACATAGTTATTAGAGAACTATCAAATACAATCCACCATAGTCACTGCTTTCTTTTATTGCCTTTCTCCAGTAACACACACAGGTGTATGTCTACATGCATGTGTATATATGTGAATGCATGCACACACATGCACAAGAATCCTATTTTTAATTCAAAGCTTTACCATCTGGCTCATATGAAATAAAGCAGATAAATCCATCATTCTATCTTATTAGATCCTTTGAAAGTTTCAACTTCAGGTTTTGGTTTTGTTTTGTTTTTGGTATTGTTTTGAGGAGTTATGGAACAAAGTAACAAAACAAAAACTTTCACTGGATGTTAGACTTTTTTTTTAACTTTCTTATGGAAAAATAATGCCATTTAAGATCCTAGACCACTACCAAAAATTCATAGAATTTCAAAATTATATTAATGTTCACCATACAAATTTTTCTACACTAGTAAGACGACTGGCTATAGGTATAAACCAGTGCTGTTTCATTAAATTATGGTCAAAGATATCAAGCTATCAAAATAGTTGTCTTAACTGTGAGTTTTACTCTCAGAGTGGAAGTGGCCTTAGGCAAAATGATGAAGTCTGTCTTCAGAGATGCCTCCACACTTCAGGGCTTCTTATCAGCTCTGTTATTTGATCCCCAAAAGCAATCCTCTGGCAAAGACTCCCAGATAGAACAACATGATGATGTTCAGTTGCCTATTTCTTGACATTTTCACAGCTCTTCTCCCAATCAGATATTATCTGTCCAGTGTCCAGTCTTCTGTCTGTTTTCCAAACATAAAAAGAGGGGAAAACTCTGTTAAAAAATTAGTGTCAACTTCCCCTTCATAATATAATACATTCATTTTTACATAGTATTTATAAATATAAATGTGACAAGAGTAGACATTTGAAAAAAACTTTTTTGTGGGGTCATTTATCCACTATTTACCAACCATATCACATAGGAGTTTTCCTACTCCCCCTGTTGTATAGCTAGATATATAATCTCATTGGCCTCAGTGGTAATATGGAGATAAATCCTATAAATATGAGTTGAAAAAAGAAAAGGGCTCCAGAATGGGACATCCTAGTATATGATGCAACACATGGATTTTAAAATAAGTTGGATTAGAAACTGCCAGCTGGAGAAAGTATATACTGTGTTGGGGAATTTATTTAACCTTCTTAAGATTCAGAAAATGGGGGAAATTAAGGCATCCATGCACAGGGTGGCTTTAAGGATTAAGTGTGATGATGCATTAGAAATTCTTCAGTACATATTAACAAGATACTTATTATATTAATTATAATCCTTTTAAAATAGGAATGTGGGGGCAATAAAATGGAAATTTCTAGAGTGTACACTATATATCAGATATTCTTTTGAATATCTGACATATATTGTAAATGTAGTATTGTTATATATCACAATTATTAACCTTTTTGTTTTTATGCATTTCTTTTCTATTTGATCTATTATTGTTAAAGTACCTCTTAATTAAATAAAACCATACATAAAGACTCAAAGAAATAGCTAAATATTTGTCAGGAAAAATAAATTAATGCATTTTTCCTTAGCAGTATTTTTCTTTTAATCCTTGAAACAATGTTAGACTAGGACAGGGAAAAGCAAGAAAGGTGAGTGGACCCAGAGAACACAGTATGGATGGAGCCAAATTTCTGATACAGGAACAGGACGAAGGGACACCTGTGGTGAGGTTCATGCACTACAGAGAAACTAGCACCAAATTAATTTTGAGTATGTACCTCCCACTGAAGCACCATCTGCAGATAACCAACAATTTAACTATCCTTTACCTTTGGAAGACCAAAGATTTTAGTCACCCTGTGTGGAGATCAAGGCTAAAAGATAAATTTCAATCTCCAATAAAAATAGAATTAAACATATCTGGTACAAATATTCCATTAGCTGGGGAACCTGTGTATTACTATCACTCATGTACATATTACCTAATTTTATGTCCAGAACAATACTGAGTAATATATATTATTAACCTAATTGCACAAGTAACTGAAGTTTAGTTTTCTCCATTTTTAGTGTCTTGCTTAATGCCATGCATATAGTATAGATGGAATAGAGACTTGTCTAAATAATTCCTTGATGTGCTCAGGATTAATCCTACAGCATTGTTTTTACTGTATTTATATTGTTTTTGCATTTGTTTTTGTATTGTTTTGTATTGCTTTACTGTATCTGTATTGTTTTTACTGTTTTTCTCCAGAGATGTAATGATGACAATGACCCTGGACATAAGAGAAGGGAGACAACAACAAAAAAAGATTTTGAAATTCAATATGATAATGTTATAAATTCATATTTAAAAGCACAACACAGACATGTGAAGACAAATGCTGCATGATCTCACTTACATATGTAATCTGAAATAGTCAAACTCAAGCAGAAAATAGAATGGGGGTTTCTGGGCACACTTGGGTGTGTGGGAGGAGCAGAGGGAGATGTTGGTCAGAGGATACAAAGTTTCAGCTATGATAGATGAATAAGTTTTGGAGATCTAAGATACAGCATGATGACTATAATTAACAATAATACTATAAGGCATACTTGAAATTTGATAAGGGGGTATATCTTTAAAAAATTGAAAGAAATATTAAATATCTGAGAAATATTAAATATCTGAGATTATAATATGATAATTTAGCTTGATTATGGTGATCACTACATAATGTACATGTATATCAAAATATCAAGTTATACATCTTAAATACATATAAGTTTTGTTATACCTCAATGCACATGAAAAAAAATCATACTCTATGCTCCAAATACATGGATATTTTAATACAATATGTAAGTGTTTATAAAGGTATGAAAAGACAAATGCAAAAAGAATGAGAGAGGAGACCACAGCAAAACAAAACAAAAATAATAATAAAAAAATGCAGGAGCTAGAAAAGCAGATCTGAAAAAAAAATAAATAAATAAATCCTGAGACAAGTTTTGATAACAAGAAACCATCCAATTTGTACTGCAGAACCCCCAACTGAGTCATTAGTAAATGGTGATACCAGTTATGTCCTGAGTGATGCAGGGATAAAGATGGAACCAAATGGATTTTGGTACATCATTTTAGGAAAAAATGTGCTCCCTAGTTAATGATCTCTTTTCCTACTTTGCAGAGACCACTAACCTCTATTGTAGTCATTTGGGCTTTTAATATAAAAAAATATCACATTGGTGACTTATAAACAGAAAAAAAAAATCTCACAGTTCTAGAAGCTGGAAAGTCCAAAATGAAGACATTATCAGATTTAGTGTCTCATGAAAGCTTGCTACCTGGTTCACAGATGGCCATCTTTTTGCTTTGTCCTCACATGGTTCCCTCTACATTCTTGGTATAAAGTTAGGGAAATTCTAAAATGATTTTATTTTAAATAAGGAAATAAGGTCCATTTTGAAGTGGAGAATTAAATAATAGTTTATATTTAAACATTAAACATGAAACATTATGATGCCCAGGCATAATTTCTCCCAAATCACAAATTGCTGGAAGACAAGTGAGAGTTTGAAGATTTCTTCTCTGGAGAATATGACTAATTCAAGAGAAAAGATACTGTATGCCAATATTGGAATTCTTCTAACAAAACCACCTTCAGCTTTTTAGCCTCATCCATATGCACAAAACTTCCAATTAACTTCTAAGGCTTATTTATGAATATGAACAGACAGCCAACAATCACCTGAGGAAATCTCTAATAGGAGATACAGAGACAGAGACCTTGTCTGGAGAAAACAGAGAGAAAAGGAAGTCACATTCTGTAAAGATGGGTCAACACTTTCATAGAGTTAAACATACCTCTATCACATGACCCAACCATTATCCCTGGGTATATGCATAAGAGAAATGAAAGCATATCATCTTATGTAGGCTAGAACATGAACTTTCATAGCACTAAACTGTGATACATCCATACAATGGGATGCTACTCATTGAAAAAAAGGAAAGAAGTATTTGTTCATGCACATGGATGAATCTCAAAATAATTACACTTAGTGAAATAAATCAGATAAAAGAAAACAAAATGCTACTTATACTAACTTCTTGAAATTAATATTTAGTTGGAGAAAGTAAATCAGTAACAGAAATCCTGGGGGTTAGGACAGAGATAGCAGAAAAGGATATGAGGTCAATATTTCAAAAAGGAGCACAAGGACACTTAAGAGGGTGATGGAAAAATCATCTTGATAATTATGGTGGTTTAAAGTTTGTGACAAAATTTATAAGTTGTATACTTTACAATTTTGTGCAGTATAATTAATGCTAATCATACTTCAGTAGATCTTTTGACAAGAAAGTATATGACTTTTGCTTTGACAATCCTCTAAGCACATAGATTTGGGGGGTTGGCAGTTGCCAAATAGAAGGAAGAGGTGTACTTTTGCAATAAGTTGCTATGTCAGGCTGAACTGTGGTCCCTCAAAATCCATATGCTAAAGACATGTCTCCTTTAGCTATATTTGCAGATAAAGCCTATAAGGAAGTGAATAACATTAAATGAGGTAAGAGGTGTGGGGCACTAATTCAAAAGGACTGATATTCTTAAAAAGGAGATGCAATGGGGGTGGGGGTTAAGGTGGTAGGAAAAGAAAAAATGAAACAAGATGGGATCGGGAGGGAGACAAACCAAAAGAGACTCTTAATGTCATAAAACAAACTGAGGGGGGTGGGGGGAAGAGGGGTTGGGAGAGGGTGGTGGGGTTACATTATATGTCTAAATAAAAAAAAGCTTAAATTAAAAAAAAATAATAAAAGGACAAGACAGAAAAAAAAAAAAAAAAGAAGAAGAAGAGGATGACACCAGAGATGTGCATGCAGAGAGAAAAGGACGTGTGAAGAAACAATGAAATGGCCATCTGCAAGCCAGGGAAAGAGGCCTCTGGAAAAACCAAACCCAACACAGTCATTTTGGACTTCCAACCTCCAGAACTTTAAGAAAATACAAGTTTTGTTAAGTCACCCATTCTGTGATATTTTGCTATAGTAATGCCGGCAGACTGATATGGTTGGTGAAAGTGTGGGAAGGAGAAATGAAAGGAAAATCTGTATCTTCCAAGACAAAAGAGAACTAAAATCTTAAGAAACATAAGCTATTAAAAATATCTATATGTTCAGAAAAATTATCTAGTTTCAGCTATTTTAACAAAAGAGGTAATTACTAGCTAGAAATATTGTGATCCATCCTAACAAACAAATCATTTGGAAAAGACAAACTCACACTGATTAATTAACTAAAAAGTAAAAATAAAAAGACCCAAAACACATTAAATCAACCTCTCCTCCAGAATATAACAATTAAGCAAAAGAAAACTTTAAGATAATTCTCCAAACTAAATATATACAAAGCATTCTGAGTTATATATAAAAAATCCTATATCAAACACTCAATACTTATGAAAATATTTTTAATTGGACAATAGGAAAATATGACTATTAATTGAAATCAAGAAGAAACAATAGAATGACAGATGTAAAAATAAACTAAAAGTTCTGAAAAGGCAGTAGATCCATATTAAAAGTTAGTAAGAAACATTGATGGAAGGCATTAAAACAATCAAAATAATTAAAACTAGGTAAAGAAGTAAGAACAGAGAATGAGGTGGAAAGAAAAGGCAAGAATTATGGGAAGGGGAATGCATTTGTATTATTTCATTTCCTGAAGAAAAGAACTAATATAATTCAAAGCAAAACAAACCTAAACTAAGCAATTTAATGAAAATCTGAGAAAACTTTCCAAGAAAAAAACAGTAGAGACCTAAATCTACATCTCAAAAAGGTCTACAGGATGCCTTAAAAATGTACACCAGAAAGAGCAACACTCAAATATATATATATACAACTGACCTATTTCATTTCAAATAAAAGGGAAAAAGTTCCTTACGTTTCCTTATCCAGATTTTTTAAAATTTTAATTTAATTTAATTTAATTTTCAGTGTTTCAAATTTCATTATCAGTGCACCACATCCAGTGCTCCATGCAATTTCTGCCCTCCATAATACCCACCACCAGGCTCACCCAACCTGCCACCACCCTCCCCTCCAAAACCCTCAGTTTGTTTCTGAGTCTACAGTCATCCATGGTTTGTCTCCCCCTCCAATTTCCCCCAACTCACTTCTCCACTCCATCTCCCAATGTCTTCCATGTTATTCCTCATGCTCTACAAGTAAGTGAAACCATATAATTGAATCTCTCTGCTTGACTTATTTCATTCAGCATAATCTCTTCCAGTCCTGTCCATGTTGATACAAAAGTTGGGTATTCATCCTTTCTGATGAAGGCATAATACTCCATTGTATATATGTACCACATCTTCCTTATCCATTCATCCATTAAAGGGCATCTTGTTTTTTTCCACAGTTTGGCGACTGTGGCCATTGCTGCTATGAACACTGGGGTACAGATGGCCCTTCTTTTCACTACATCTGTATCTTTGGGGTAAATACGCAGTAGTGCAATTGCTGGGTCATAGGGTGGCTCTATTTTTAATTTCTTAAGGAATCTCCACACTGTTTTCCAAGGTGGATGCATCAACTTTCCTTCCCACCAACAGTGTTTAAGAGCATTCCCCTTTCTCCACATCCTGTCCAACACATGTTGTTACTGTCTTGTTAATTTTGACCATTCTAACTGGTATAAGGTGGTGTCTCAATGTGGTTTTGATTTGAATCTCCCTAGATGGCTAAGGGTGATGAACATTTTTTCATGTGTTTTTTAGCCATTTGTATATCTTCTTTGGAGAAGTGTCTGCTCATGTCTTCTGCCCATCTTTTGACATGATTATATTTTGTGTGTATATTGAGTTTGAGGAGTTCTTTATAGATCTTGGATATCAGACCTTTGTCTGTAGGTCATTTGTGCATATCTTCTCCCATTCTGTGGGTTGCATCAAAACAGATGACTGTTTCCTTTGCTGTGCGGAACCTTTTGATCCTTATCCAGATTTATATTCTTTCTCTCTCCAGTCCAACACCCTCAAGGTCCACTACCAGAACGTCTTTTTTTTTCTTTTCATTTTTTTGTGCCTTTCTCAGGTTCTTTCATGAGTGTTCTATAGCTTTCTGAATACAGACTTCTTGCTTCTTTGGTTAGATTTATTCCTAAGTATCCTATTGTTCTGGGCCCAATTGTAAATCGAATCAACTCCTTTTAATTTCTCTTTCTTCTGTCTCATTGGTGGTGTATAGAAATGCAACTGATTTCTGTGCATCGATTTTATATCCTGCCACTTTACTGAATTATTGTATGAGTTCTACTAGTTTTGGGGTGGAGTCTTTGGGTTGTCCATGTAAAGTATCATATCATTTGCAAAGAGTGAGAGTTTGACTTCTTCTTTGTCAATTCGGATGCCTTTATTTCTTTTTGTTGTCTGCTTGCTGAGGCTAAGACTTCTAGAACTGTGTTGAGCAGCAGTAATGATAGTGGATATCCCTGCTATGTTCCTGACCTTAGAGGAAAAGCTCTTATTTTTCCCCTATTGAGAATGACATTCTCTATGTGTTTTTCATAGATGACCTTTATGATATTGAGATAGGTACCCTCTCTCCCTACACTGTGAAGAATTTTAATCAAGAAAGGAGGCTCTACTTGGTCAAATGTTTTTTCTGCATCTACTGAGAGGATCATGTTTCTTGTCCTTTCTTTTACTAATGTAGTATATCACATTGACTGATTTGAATATGTTGAACCAACCTTGCAGCCCAGGAGTAAATCTCACTTGATCATGGTGAATAATCATTTTAATGTACTGTTGGATCCTATTGGCTAGTATGTTGGTGAGAATTTTTGTGTCTATGTTCATCAGGGATATTGGTCTGTAATTCTTCTTTTTGGTAGGATCTTTTTTTTTCATTTGGGGATCAAGGTAATGCTAACCTCATAAAAATAGTTTGAAATTTACCCTTCCATTTCTATTTTTGGAAGTTTCAGGAGAATAAGTATTAATTTTTCTTTAAATATTTGGTAGAATTTCCCTGGGAAGCCATCTGGCCCTGGGCTTTTGTTTGTTGGAAGATTTTTTATTACTACCTCAATTTACTTGCTAGTTACGGATTTGTCCGAGTTTTCTATTTCTTCCTGTTTCAGCTTTGGTAGTTTATATGTCTGTAGGAATGGATCTGTTTCTTCCAGATTGTCTAATTTGTTGGCATGTAGTTGCTCATAATATGTTCTCATAATTGTTTGCATTTCTTTGGTGTTGTGATCTTTTCTCTTTCAGTCATGATTTTATTTATTTGGGTCCTTTCTCTTTTCTTTTAGGTCAGTCTGGACAGGGGTCTATCAATCCTATGAATTCTTTCAAAGAACAAGTTCCTAGTTTCATTGATCTGTTCTACTGTTCTTTTGGTTTCTATTTCATTGATTCCTGCTCTGATATTTATTATTTCTCTTCTCTTGCCAGATTTAGGCTTTATATGCTGTTCTTTCTCCAGCCTCTTTAGGTGTAGTGTTATGTTGTGTATTTGAGACCTTTCTTGTTTCTTGATAAAGGCTTGTGCTATTATATACCTCCCTCTTAGGACTGCCTTTGCTCATGGATTGGAAGAACAAATATTGTCAAAATGTGTATGCTACCTAGAGCAATCTACACATTCAAACCAATCCCTTTCAAAATACCACCAACTTTTTTCACAGAAATGTAACAAATAATCCTAAAACTTGTATGGAACAAGAAAAGACCCTGAATAGCCAGAGGAATGTTGAAAAAGAAAACCTAAACTGGTGGCATCACAATTCTAGGCTTTAAGCTATATTACAAAGTTGTAATCATCAAGACAGTGTGTTACTGGCACAAAAAGCACTTAGATCAATGGAACAGAATAGAGAACTCAGAAATGGACATTCAACTCTAACATCAGCTAATCTTTGAAAAAGTAAGAAGGAATATCTAATGGAAAAAAGACAACGTCTTCAACAAATGGTGTTGGGACAATTGGACATCCACATGCAAAGAATGAAACTGGACCATTTCCTTATACCATACACTAAAATAGATTCAAAATGGATGAAAGACCTAAATTTGAAACAGGAATTTATAAAAATTCTATCAAAGAACACAACTAGCAACCTCTTCAACCTTGGTCACAGCAACTTTTTCCTAGACTCGTCACCAAAGGCAAGGGAAACAAAGGCAAAAATCAACTATTGGGACTCCATCAAGATAAAAAGCTTTTGCAAAGCAAAGGAAACAAAACAAAAAGACAATGAACAAAACTGGATAAGATATTTGCAAATGACATGTGAGGTAAAAGGCTAGTATCAAAAATCTATAAAGAACTTATCAAGGGGCGCCTGGGTGGCTCAGTGGGTTAAAGTCTCTTCCTTCGGCTCAGGTCATGATCTCAGGTCCTGGGATGAGCCCCGCAGGGAAACTGCTTCCTCTCTCTGCCTGCCTCTCTACCTACTTGTGATCTCTCTTTCTCTCTCTGTCAAATAAATAAATAAATAAATCTTTTTCTTTTTTAAAAAAAGAACTTTAACAAATGTAATACCCAAAGAAAAAATAATCAATCAAGAAATGGGCAGAAAACGTGAACAGACATTTCTACTAGGAAAATATCCAAATGGCCAACAGAACACATGAAAAAGTGCTCAACATCACTAGGCATCAGGGAAATACAAATCAAAACCACAATGAGATACCACCTCTCACTAGTCAGAATGAATAAAATTAATAAGTCAGGAGACTACGGTGCAGCCACTCTGTAAAACAGCATGGAGTTTCCTCAAAAGGTTAAAAATAGAGCTAAATAAAATCTTAAGAAAAAAAGTAATAAGAAAATAAAAGTATAGGAACTATGCATACACAACAAAAATTATAAAGTTCACAGGCAGATGATTGCAGATTTGAGGAATGTAGGAATGAATGCTCTGCCACAGCCTAATTCTGCAATGTTTACCTTACCTGGAGTTTCAGTGATTGTATTTTAAAGGGTGGAAAATGGAGTCTTGTCTTTTTGATGAGCTCCCTGAATCTAGCTGACATTTAGAAAAACTTGTTTCTATTTTATTTCCCCCATAAAGTTCCTTCTGCAATCAACTCCTTAAATCAAGTGCATCATAGTGTTTCTTATGTATTTGAAAAATGCTTTGTATAGTGATTTTTATATATAATTTTACATATGCTTCTTTAAAAAAATATATTTATTTATTTTTTGGGGGGGTAGGAAGAGAGGAAAAGGGACAGAATCTCCAGAAGAATCCCTGTTGAACATGAAACATAATAAGGAGTTCAATGAGTGACTTCATCACATGATCCTGAGATCATGACCTGAACAGAAAAAAAAAAAAAAAAAAAAAAGAAGTCAGACACTTACCTGACTGAGCCACCCAGGTACCCCATATATATGATTTTATATATCTTAACAACCTGAGAGTCAAACAGAGGATCATTTTACAGCTGGTAGTTGATTTTCAGAGAGAGCAATTACTTGTTCAAGGTCAAGATTAAGCAGGAGATTGAAATTTAAATCCAGCCTTCTAATTTATTCATCTTTCTACCTCATGGTTTTACCTTATATCTTGTATTATGGACTCATCCTGTTAAGTTTGTTCTGCTGTATCACCTATAGGATCTTAGACTATTTAATGTCTTTAATTCAGTTAAATTATCTATAGATAATTAATTATGAGGATATTATTTATGTGGATAATAATATAACTCCAAAGTCCTATTTTGAAGATTATCTTAAAAAAATAAAGAATTTTGTCTTTCTCCAGTTGACTTATTTCGCTAAGCATAATACGCTCTAGTTCCATCCACTACCACATGATCTCCCTGATATGAGGAAGTGGAGATGCAACGGGGGTGGGAGTTAAGGTGGTAGGAAAAGTAAAAATGAAAGAAGATGGGATCGGGAGGGAGAAAAACCAAAAGAGACTCTTAATGTCATAAAACAAACTGAGGGGGGTGGGGGGAAGAGGGGTTGGGTGAGGGTGGTGGGGTTACATCATATGTTTAAATAAAGCTTAAATAAAGTAAAAAAAAAATTAAGAATTTTGGATTATGTATGAAACATAGTAAGCACAATTTAAATGCTAATTTAGGAATACATATGAGATATTGCTATTTTTCAATATTGTTCATATTTTGCTTCTATTACTATTTTGTTTTTTTTTAGATTGCAATTCAAAGAAAAAGAACCTGGCCTCCTAAACACATATAATATGCTTAATACTCATAATTAACATTAACATTATTAATCTTCTAATTTTCTGATCGAGAAATTAATACAAATTCAATGGAAATCAGCTAGTGAAAGTCAGACTTCCCCTTCTTCCAGCTGAACCGGATGGGTCTAAATGGAATGCAAACTTCCCTTAACTTTAGTTAGCTCTTGAATTTGCAACAATTCTAAGAGAAAAATCCATTATCATTTCTAATTCAATTATGGGATTAGGAAACCCAACTCTTTCTGAACTCATTCTACATTTTATAGCAGCCAGTTAACTGAATATGAGAAGAAATATAATAAATATTTCATGAAGTAAAGATATCTAGATTATTTTCATGACTGAATTTGCTCTTGCTTAAATCATTTCTGATCTCTAGATGAATTTCCTCATCTACAAAGAAATAAGAAGTAGGTTACATGCTACCTTATACAATTTTTAGGTCTAAAATTTAACAGTTCTTTCTGCAGCAATAAATTAAGTATAGTTTTTGAAAGCACACATACATATAGTTTATACACACTTTGAACATAAAAAAGTGATTTTCTGGGTGCAGAGTATTCTTTTTTTTCAAACGTTTATACTGGTATGAACTTAAAACAAACAAAAAATAAAGCTGCTATGATTTCCTAAATTAGATTTTAAATTAAGTTTAGGTCTGTCTTCATTGTTTCATTTATTTTATTAACATATAAAGTATTATTAGCCCCAGAGGTACAAGTCTGTGAATCGCCAGGTTTACACATTAAGTATTTTATAAATATCAATAAGATCCAAATTATGGATAGTGTTGCTCAGTTTCACTATATCTTTACTGATTTTCTGCTGCTTAATCTGTGAATTATTGATAGAAGGGTATTAAAGACTCCAACTCTAATGATGGATTTTTCTCTTTCTCCTTTTAGCTTACCATTTTTTGTCTCACATATTTAAATGTTCTGTTTTTAAATACATACATGTTGAGGATTATTGTTTTCTTGAAGAATTGATCCCTCTATTATTATGTGATTTTTCCTTTTTATCCCCCAACAAAGTGAGGAGCCATCACTGGTTTCCCCAATATATTGGAAATTCCAGAACTAAAGGTCTTCCAAGATTCTCTGGTGTATTTTAGTTTGTATTGCTAGCTCAGAGATTTTACAAAGGAACTGAATCATTGTTTCAGAACAAAATTGATGTTCTTTGTTACATAATCTTGTTATATAAAAGAAAGGAGAAACCAAGGGCACATAACAATTTGCAATGAATAAATTAATTCCTCAGCCAGTATAATTATAATGTAGATTAAAATGATAATTAAGACTATTGATAATATAATTAAACAACAACTTTGAAAGGAGATATAAACCATCTGAAAAAAAATCCTCATCTATTATGTATTCACATAGTTTTGAGTAAACATTTAGTGGAAAACATTCTGGCATTTGTTAGTGACATAAAATAAGTCATGGCTCATACTCTTAAGCATATTATATATTACTAAAAGTCAAATATTCAATAAGTAATATCAACACAGTATGAGAGATGTAATAATGGATATACAAGCTTCTTATTCCACCTATAGGAGAGAAGTTAGGGACTTTTTCCTGTGGGCATTATGCCAGAATTCACCAGTGGTGATAAATAAGCTTTATCATAAATGTCAAGATAAGGACAGACATTCTAAGCAGAAAGAAAATGGGAATAAAAGTGTTTTTATAAACATTCGGGTACACGTGCCCCTTTGGATCACTACGTTTGTATCTTTGGGGTAAATACCCAGTAGTGCAATTGCTGGGTCATAAGGTAGCTCTATTTTCAATTTTTTGAGGAACCTCCATGCTGTTTTCCAGAGTGGTTGCACCAGCTTGCATTCCCACCAACAGTGTTTTTAAAATATAATTCATTAGGGAGGTATGGGTGGCTCAGTTGGTTAAGCAGCTGCCTTTGGCTCAGGTCATGATCCCAGCATCCTGGGATTGAGTCCCACATCAGGCTCCTTGCTCAGTGGGGAGCCTGCTTCTCCCTCTGCCTCTGCCTGCCACTCTGTCTGTGCTCAATCTCTCTGACAAATAAATAAATAAAATCTTCTATATACATATATATATATGTACATATACATATATATATATGTACTTCATTAAAAGAAACTCTAATGAATTCACTAGCAGTAAGAATTTGTAAATTTTCTCAAATCAATCTTATCCTTGCTTTTTGGCAAAATTGGGACAGCTGTCCTTCCTAGTTATTAAGTTTATATAAGCATTACAGTGATATACAATATTACACAATTTTAGAGAATTTATATGTCATAGGTGATGTACATGCCATGGATTGGTTGCTTACCAATACTTTCAAATTCACTCATGGTGAATGACAACACACTTGTTATTACAACTCAGATCTATAGCATATATTTGAAAACAAACAAACAAACAAATAGGAAAACACATATAAAATAATATTGAGTGAATATTTCCTGTTTGTAATTGCCAGGTTCCAGTAGTATGGCCTTTCTGTGATTTTTTTTTTTTTTGATGTAAAGATGTATTTCTTTGGTAATCTTCATAATTTTTTTTCTGTAAAAAAATGGAAAGTATTTTTAACACCATTTTAAAAAATATTTTATTTATTTATTTGAGAGAGAGAGAGAGAGACAAACAATGACAGAGATAGCAAGAGAGAGCAGAAGTGGGGAGGATAGGGAGAAGCAGTTTCCCTCTGATTGAGGAGCCTGATGTGGGGCTCAGTCTCAGAACCCTGGGATCATGTTCTGAGCTGAAGGCAGACACTTTACTGACTGAGCCACTCAGCTGTCCTATTTTTAACACCATTGGAGAGATCTGACATTTTTCTCTTAAAACATATGACATTTTTATCTAACAAATTTATCAACAAAATTCTATGACTTCAACATGCTTTATTCTAGGGGTCAGTAAGTTTTCCTTAAATATTTGAGGCTTTGCAGGTATAAAGACTTTGTAGAAACCACTAAATTATGCCACTGTAGCACATTCACACACCCCCACCCACACAAAATCATAGATAATCCCAATGAAACATTATTTACTAAAACTGGTGGCTACCAATGGAGAATAATGTCTTCATCATTGGGGAATAAGAATTTTTTATCATCTTCCCTCCATAAGACACAAATTAAGGCTATTACCCACAAATGAAAGTGTCTTTTTGAAATCTCAGAGCCAAGAAGGGAAATTCAAGCATACCACTGGAGCAAAACAACTTAGACAGGATGCATTGAAGATGGAAAGAGGAACAGTTTTACTATTTTGTAACCCTTTTCACAATGTGATACAACTCAGTACTAGGTGAGAACATCTTGGCCCATGATTATCCCTATGAGGATAAGTGAGAGCATGTGACTAAGAGCTATGTGAGGTAATGCAAAAAGGATTTACTTTTTTTTTTCTTTTCCTCTATCCAGGATATGGAAGTATGCCTTGTGACATAGGGATGGAGAATGACCAGGAAAACAGCAAATAGGGCATGTAAGAGACATGACTCCTACTAACTGGGTCACAGACTCCATCAGCAACCCCATTCATGAGCTGCTGAGGATACCTCCCCTGTGGATCATACCAGCTGGCCGAAGGGCAACTTCAGTACTCTCCATATTACATATTACACACACACACACACACACACGCACACACACACACACACACACGCACACCTATCTCATGGCCAACTTCTTGTGAAGAATCCTGAAGAAAGTAAGAACAGTCTTTTGCAGATGACTCTTGAGCACACATAAAAAATCATGTCCAACTCTCAGGGATTGGGAGAAAACATATAAATTTAAGTATTTAGCCCCACCCTAGCAAAAGCAAAAAGGGAGATTATCAGTATTTGAATTCATTTGGTGTGATTGAAAGGAGGCATATAATCTTAAGAATTCTAACACAAGAAAGACTAAGAGCGTGCCACAGTGTATCCATAAAAAAGAGTTCTCAGAAAGTCTCAGTATCTCCTAAAGGACTGAAGGAAAGTATTTCCTTCAAAGTCAATCAGTGAAGACTAGAGAAGGTGAATGCTTTTTAAGATGCAAAGAAAGTAACACTAGAATTCAAGGGACATGAAAATTCAAGGAAATATGACACCACAAAAGGGATAAAATAATTTTCCAATAATTTACACCAAAGAAATGGAGATCTGCAATTTGACCAACAGAAAATTTAAAATTGTAGTTTTAAGGAAGCTCTGTGAGCTAGCTACAAGAAAACACAAAAAGACAATTCAACAAAATCATTAAAAAAATAAAAATCAAATAAGTGAACCAAGATAAATAATGGAGCTGTAAAATATAATAAATGAAATTAAAAATGCATGAGAAGGAATCAACAAAAGATTGGATCAAGTAGAAAAAAAAAATCTATTAAGTAGAAGATAGGTCCTTTGAATTTATCAGTCAGAGAAGAGCAAAACTATCCAATCAGAGTAAGAATGAAAAAGAACAAAGAAAACCTAAATGAATTATGGGGTATCATGAAAAGAATTAACATCTACATTGGAGTCCCAGAAAGAAAAGAGAGGAAGACAGGGGCAGAAAGTTTACATTAAGAAATAATGGCTGAGGACTTCTCAAATCTGGGAAGAGATTTGAATATCCAAGTTCATGAAGCTCATCATCCCATCAAAATTTCAACCTAAAATATCTTTTCTGAGACACATGATAAAATTGCTTAAAACAAAGCCAACAAGAATTTTAAAGGCAGGAAAAAAAATTCAACCCATACAAGCAAATCTACATAAGGCTGTCACTAGGTTAATCAGGAGAAACATTGCAGATCAGAGAAAGTGGAATGATGCATTCAAAGTGCTGAAAGAAAAAGCAAACAAACAAAAAACAAAACAAAACAAAACAACCAACAACAAAAATCAAAAAACAAAAAACCTGCCAACCTAAATACTTTACCCAGCAAAGTATCAGAAATGAAGAAGAAATAAAATCTTTCACAAACAAAAGAGGATAGAGTTCATCATAAGACCTGTATTATAAGAATGCTGAAGGGATTCTTCAGAGTGAAATGAAAGGAAGTCAATTAATAATATGAAACATACAAAAATAGAAGACACATTGGTAAAAGTAAGCATATAGTCAAATAAAGAATAGTCCAATATTAGAATATGGTGGTGTGATAACCACTTAATTGCAGTTAAGTAATAACCTTTAACCTCTGAATGTTAAAAGACAAAAGTAATAAAAATAAGTATATGCATAATAATTTGTAAATGGATATGCAATATAAGAAGAGGTAAATTGTGCACCAAAATATAAAATGGGGAGAATGAATGGGTATTGTTGGTTTTGAATTAAAGTTGTTATTAACTTAAAATTTGGAATTGAAATTGTTATTGGCTTCAAATAAATTATTCTATGTGTAAGATGTTTTCTATAAACCTCACAGTAGTCATAAAACAAAAACATATAATAGATACACAAAAAAGAAGAAAGGGGTCATATTATACCATTACAGAAAATAATAAATTTACAAAGGAAGGCAGCAAGAAAGGAACATGGGAACAAGCAGAATAGCCAGGAAAGAATACAATGGCATAAAAATGTCCTTACCAATCTGTATTATTGTAAATATAAATCAGTCAAATTGTCTAATCAAGAGGCGTATGGTAACTGATTCAGAAACAGTCTTAACTATATGCTGCATACAAGGCTCACTTTAGCTTTAAGAACACATATAAGACAAAGTGTGGTTATGAAAAAAGATATTCCATGAAAATGGAAACCAAAAGGGAGCAAAAGTAAGTTTACATACCTTAGTGAAACAGATTTTTAAGTCAAACACTGTAACAAGAGACAAAGAAAGTTATTATATGATAAAGGGGTCAATTCATCTAGAAGATATACCAACTATAAATATATATGCGACCAACATTGGAGTACTGAAATATATTAATCAAACACTGACAGACGTGAAGGTGTTGTCTATTACTATAAATAATAGTACTATAATAGAAAAAAAGCAATATCCACTTTCAATGATGGATAGAAAATCAAGGAAATACTGGATTTGAGATATACTGTAGACCAGGTGGTCAAAACATAAATGTATTAAGCGTTCCATCTAACAGCAGCAGAATATACATTTTTTCAGGATTACATGGAACATTTTCCAAAAATAGATTATATGCTAGTCTTATAAACAAGCACATGTAAAGACAGGAATCATACAAAGTATCTTTTCTACCAAAAAGGTATGAAACTAGAGATCAATAATAGAAGGAAAGCTGGAAAATGCACAAACACATGGAAATAAAACAACACATTCCTGAAAAAGCAATGGATCAAAGAAGAACCAAAAGAAAATAAAATATATCTTGAAAGAAGTGAAAAGAAACAAACATACTAAAACTTACAGGATGAATCAAACACAATTCTAAGAAACTTATAGGGCTAAATTCTTATATAAGAAAAAAGAAAATCTCAAGTGATCAATCTGAATTTATAACTAGAAAAGAAAACAAACTAAATCTAATGTTTTCAGAAGGAAGGAAATAATAAAGATCAAAGCACAAGTAAATAAAACAAGGACAAGAAAGATAATAGGAAAGATCAATGAAAATAAGAGCAGGGCTTTTTCAAAAGATGAACAAAATTGACAAAACTTAGCTAGACAAAGAAAAGAGGACTTAATAATAAATAAAATCAGAAATATAAAAAAAGATACTGGGGCACCTGATTAACTCAGTTAGTTAAGTGTCTGACCCTTGATTTTGGTTCAGGTCAGTTGATTAAGCATTTGTCTCTTGATTTATGTCCAGGGCTCTGGGATCAATTCCTGCAAACAGCGCTATGCTCAGTGGGGAGTCTCTCCTTCTTCTCCTCCCCTCATTTACACTCTCTCTCTCTTTCAAATAAATAAATAAATATTCAAAAAAAAAAAGAAAAGAAAAAGAAAAAGGATATTTTACTCTGGACACTAAATATGCAAAGGTCATAAGAGGATGTTATGAATAATTATGTGCTAACAAATTAGATAAACTTGAAGAAATGGATAAATCCCTAGAAACATAGAACTTAATAAGGCTGAATCATGAAGAAATAGAAAATCTGAGCAAAGAAATAATAAGTAAGGACATAGAGTCATTAATCAAAAAATTCACAACAAAGAAAAGCCCAGGACTAGATGGTTTCACTGGTGAATTACACAAACATTTTTTAAACAGTAACACAAATTCTCTTCGAACTTTAAAAAAAAAAAATTGTAGAGGAGGGAACCTTTCCAAATTTATTTGACAAAGCCAGCATTCTCTGATACTAAAGCAAGACAAGGGCACTAAAGAAGAAAAGAAAAAAAAAAGTTACAAGCCAATACTCCCAATGAATATAGGCAGAAATATCATCAATAAATACTAACAAACTATGACCCAGCAACTGAATGACTAGGTAAATACCAAGGATACAAATGTATTGATCCAAAGGGGCATCTACATCCCAAAGTTTATAGCAGCAATGTCCACAGTACCTAAACAATGGAAAGAACTGAGATGAGGGGTAAATATGTGATACACACACACACACAAACACACACACACACACACACACACACAGGAATATTACTCAGTCATTAAAAATAATGAATACTTATCATTTACATCAGTGTGAATAAGCTGGAGAGTATTATACTGAGCAAAATAAGTCAATCAGAGAAAGACAAATGCAAGAAATAGCACAGAGGATCATAGGATAAGGGAGGGAAAACTGAACGAGAAGTCATCAGAGAGGGAGAAAAAACATGAGAAACTCTCAACTACAGGAAACAAACTGAGGGTTGCTAGAGGAGAGGAGAGTGGGAGATGGGGTAATTGGGTTATGGGCATTAAAGAGGGCATATGATGTGATGAACACTGGGTGTTATATGCAACTTAAGAATTAATGAACACTACATCTGAAACTAATGATGTACTATATGTTGGCTAATTGAATTTAAATTAAAAAAAAATACTAGTAAACCAAATTCACAAGAACACTAGAAAGATTATACACCATGATCAAGTGGGATTTATCACAGGCATGAAATGATGTTTCAATATATGCATGTCAATAACTGTGATACACCACAATAATAGAAAGGAGGATGAAAATATAAGATCACCTCAATAAATGCAGGAAAAGCTTTTGGTAATATTCAACATCACTCTGTGATCCACACTCAATAAATTGATTATAGAAGGAGCATACCTCAACATAATAAAGGTCATATATATCAAGTCACACACTGGTGAAAGCTTTACATTTTTTCTATAAGATCAGGAACAATATTTCCATCTCAATGAGATATTTGCACTCTCACACCCATTGCAACTTTAGTCACAATAACTAAACTGTGGAAACAACCTAAGTGCTGCCAGGAAATCAATACTGAAAATGTGAATATATATATACATATATATGTACATATGTGTATATATATGTAGATATATATGCACATGCACACACCTATATGTATATATATACCTATACATACATAGACATGAAATATAATTAATAATATTATATAATACACTAATACATACATATATATTATGATATATAGTATTATAATATACATAATATTACTAATGCACACATACAATATTATGATATACATTATACATAATATGATATATATGAAATTATCCTGCCATAACAGCAATAGAAATCCTGCCGTATGTGACAATGTAAACATACTATGATAGCATTATAATAAGTGAAATAAATAAAGACAAATGCTTATGTAATCTCAATTATATGTAGAAAACTAAAAAGCCAAACTCATAACAACAGGGAATAAAATGATGGTTGCCAGGTGTTGTGGGGCAAGGGGGTCAGGGCAGGGTGATGAAGAGACGTTGGCCAAAGGGACAGATTTCCAGTTATATAGAATAAATAAGTTCTGGAGTTCTTATACAACATGGTGACAACAGTTAAAAATTCTGTATTATATACTTAACAGTTGTTAAGAATATGCCATGGGAATGTAAGTTGGTTTCAATAGGAGAAACTAGGAAAGGGGTATGTAAGAATTCTTTGTAATATCTTCAAACTTGCTGTAAACCAAAAATTATTTCAAAATAAAAAGATTTTTAGAATAACATGGAGGACTTAAGGAGAAGGAAAGGAAAAGTGAAGGAGGGGCCAATCAGAGGTGGAGGCAAACCACAAGAGACTGTAGACTCTGAGTAAGAAACTGAGGGTTTTAGAGAGGAGGAGAGTGCCTGGTGGTGGCTATTAAGGAGGACATGTATTTCATGGAGCACTGAGTGTTATATGTAAACAATGAATCATGAAACATTACATAAAAAACTAATGATATATTGTATGGTGACTAACATAACACAATAAAAAAAATGTGGATCCTAAATGTTCTCATCACTAATTGAAAAATAATTATATGAGATGTTGAGAGTGTAAATTAACATTATGTAGTAATCATCTTGCTATATTTACATATATCCAATCATCACTTGGCATACCTTAAACATTCACAACATTATTGGTCAATTACAGTTCAATAAAGCTGAAAAAAAAAAAAAATAGGTGACTGGTTTGACCAGAGGTCTAGAGTTTGCTTGCAAAACAATCCCTATTTTACTCTATTAAATTGTTTTTCCCTGTTGTGACAAATGGTGAAGACCAATATTGAAAAAATATCAGACCGAGCCAGTCCTTTAGGCAAGGGAAATTATTATAAAAATGGTTGAAAATATTTGAAAAAGATCATTACATGCTTGGAATCTGCCCTCAGGATGATATGTTTTTAGACTCTAACCACTGCAAAAGGCGGGACTACATCTTTTGTAATTTTAAGTGCCTGGAATCATTACGTAGGAATATAGTACATGCTCAACATATGATTTACATGATGTCACTGAGAGAGTACAAAATTTGAAAACCATACTTATTGAAAATGAATACTGTTTAACATAATTAAGTCCACCAAAGTTCTTAACCTCTCCTTTTAACTTACTTTATCCAAACCTGAAATGTCTACTTTGCATATGTGACTATATATGTACTATACAAATAATGAAAGGAAAGAAAATATAAAAAGAAAAAGAAATAATGTTGGCTCGAATAATAGCTCACATCAATTCTAAGAAATTATAGCATCAACTTTTCCGGCAAGACTCCACTGATGGTTTTATTTTTCATTAAACTCTGATTCTTGACACAACAGCTTACCAACAGTAAAAATAAAAAATAAGAATAAAGTGAAATAAAGAAAAATATAACCTTGAGCCAACCTAGATAGAACTGTCCCAGTCAGAATTAAAAATATGCTTTCATATATTTTTCTAGTAGTGAATCATTATAATCTAAAAATAATTTTGAATATTGTATAGGATGCATACATTTTAGAGTGAAACGTTAAACACTGGGATCACTGTCAGATTAATTTGAACCTAATGAAATTTGAACCAAGAGGACAGTAAAAATAATTTAGTGTTTAAAGATTAAAACAAAAGAGAAACTAAGTAAGAAAAAGAGTAAGTAAATTTAGTGTTTAAAGATTAAAACAAAAGAGAAAGTAATTATTGTATTATTATTAATACAATAATCATTAATAGTTGACTATGATACAGTGTGAGTATATTGTGAACATTTTCACAATGACTGTGCATCTGTGTAATAGATGTTGATAAAAACAGATGGTGTGGTGACTTAAAACTGCTAATGTAAAATATATCACATAGTGGAGAAGTTAAAAAGATTCATCTGGGCCAGATCAAGATGCCACAGTAATAATTCATATATCACACCACTGTTAGGAATAAGTGCCATTTTTTTTTAATTTTCCAAAATAAAGCATACTTACATAAAGCCTATAATCTCTGGGAGATTTTCTTATGTGTTGTAAAGGAGATGGAGAAAACAATTCAAGAAGAAAAAGGAAAAATAAAAAAGTAAAAGATATAGAATAAAAACTAAAGATGGAAAGGAAACACCACCTCCATACATTTTTATTTCCCCTTAGAAGCATAAGAACTAGATACAGAAGTTTGTAAAAATAGTAAGAAGTATATTTGCTGACTTCGGTTGGTTATTATATTTTCAGGATTTTATTGGCTACATTCAGATGCAATGCCAAAAGTCATAACAATGATATTAATTAAGAATGTATGTGGTTTTTCAAACCTCACAATCAGGAAATTGTTTATCTATTCAAAGAATAACACATGAAAACAGCCTTATGTTTGCCTGAGGTATGCTAATATCCATGTAGAATAATCTTCTAGATATGATGAAAGTAGTACCTGATGTAGTCCAGGAAATTATTTTCCATGGGATGAGGATGTTGTACTTTCTGTAGTTTAGACTCTGAAACCTTTTTGTCCTCACACAGACTAAGAGAAAACATGACATTGTATTGGCACTGGGGAATCTTTTGTTCTATGATGGATGTGTTCCTTCTAGGAAGAGGAGGACACTGTTGGGTCTCATTCATTAAGTTGATGTAATGGTGGCATGAACTATCATCCACAGAGATTTTCAATTGAATGTTATCCCACCAATCACCTTCTCACAGCCTAATGGAGTGTCCCTGACATCAGAGTCTGATAAATTGTGCAGTGCCAATTAAAAGAGAAACTTTCCCTGTTAGTCATTTAGTTAAAATATTCTCTTTTACTAGATTAGATTCCATAAAAATGACAGGAATGACAAAGGTTTGTTTACAAAATTATTTGCTTTAATTTTTGAAGCTATGTAGGCTTCTGGGTTTCCACACTAGATCCAAAGTCAGGAAGGGTACTTATTGATGTTGTTAGAAAACCATTCTAAGTAGACATTACTTTAACAGAAATGCCAAAGGACCCAAATTTTTAGAGTAAAAATGAAATAACTGTGAAGAAGAATACATCTAATATTGATAACTTGTAAACACCAAACAGTTCTGCTTTCTTAACAGATGAGTAAGCAGCATAAACTTTAAAGTTAACTTCTGCCCCATAATTCCCACCTCTTCCAACTCATTCCAAGTTTTCGAGTTTTATAAAACTACTTTATTAAGCAGATTTTACTCATAATACAAGGTCTCTGAGCACACATAAACCTCTGCTTTTGGATAAGTTTGATGCTGTCAAGCTACTGGACAACAGATATTAAAGTTCTGTATTTATCACCATTAAAATCTTTTTTAGGATATTTTAGAATTCAACACACACACACACACACACACACACACACACACACAAAACACGTACAAAAAACCCACAGTGTTTTAGTGACCTTTTACCATGGGGATTCTTAATGAATATATTCTGCTTTCATGTTTGAAAAGTATATCACACTGGTTAAGAGTTTCATGTCAGACTACTAGAGTTTGAAACTTATCCCCATTATTCAATAGTTACATGAAATTGGGCAAGTGACTTAACTTCTCTATGTTTATATACCCTTCTAATAAGATTACTATGTTATAAATATCACTTAAATGTAAATATTTAGGAAAATGACAAGCTCATTAGTAGCACTCACTGTATGTTAGGCATTATTATAAATTCACACCACATAAAAATTAACATCTCTCTTGAAACAAAGTAAATCTAAATGTATTCATTCATTCATTCACTAATTTCTCTTTAAAGATATATTTACTTGACAGACAGAGATCACAAGTTGGCAGAGAAGGAGGCAGAGAGAGAGATGGGGAAGCAGGCTCCCCGTTGAGTGGAGAGCCTGATAGAGGACTCCAACCCAGGACCCTGGGGTCATGACCTGAGCTGAAGGCAAAGGCTTTAACCTACTGAGCCACCTAGGCGCCCCTAAAAAGTATTTGTAAACTAGGCCATAGACTAGTAATGGGGATATTTATTTATTCATTTTTAATATTTTATTTATTTATTTGACAGAGAGAGAGAGAGAGAGAGAGACCATGAGAGGGAACACAAGCAAGGGGAGGGGGAGAGAGAGAAGCAGACTTTCCGCTGAGCAGGGAGCCTGATGAAGAGTCCATCCCATGAGCTGAAGGCAGAAGCTTAATGACTAAGCCAACCAGGTACTAATAATGGTGCTATTTAGATGAATAACAAAATGCAAATGCTCTTCAAGAATTTGAGGACAGCTAGAAAAGTTGATGCATAAATGTAATGAAGTAAGTCAATCGTAAAAATATTAATAGGTGCTGTATTGTCAGGTGACAATCCATAATTGTACTGTTTAGTCATCTAGGGCTCTCTTTTCTTTTTTTTCTCTTTTCTTTTCTTTTTTTCTTCTTTTCTTTATTTTCATCTTTTCTTTTCTTTTTTAAAGATGTATTCATTTATTTGAAAGAGAGAATAGGGGAGGGACAGAGGGAGAGGCTCTTGAAGCAGACTCTCCACTGAGACAGAGCCAGGCACAGGGCTCAATCTCACATCCCTGAGAATGTGAGCTGTGTTAAAACCAAGAGTACCACACTTAACAAACTGAGTTATCCAGGCACAGTCCCCTCAATTTGTTTTAAAGATTTGCATTCATGGGGTGCCAGGGTGGCTCAATGGGTTAAATCTCTGCCTTCAGCTCAGGTCATGGTCTCAGAGTCCTTGGGTCTAGCCCTGCATCAGGCTCTCTGCTCAGCGGGGAGCCTGCTTTCCCCTCTCCCTTTGCCTGCTTCTCTGCCTACCCATGATCTCTCTCTCTGTCAAATAAATAAATAAAAATCTTAAAAAAAATTGCATTCACTTTCTTTTCAAAATTTTAGATTAAAAACACAGTTCTCCTTAATTTAACTCTTTCTGTTGATCCTGTTATCTAAGTCAGTGTTACATTGGTTCAAATTATCTAATTAAAGGAAACATTTGGACTCATTCTTTAACTTTCCCAAAAGTTAAAGTTAGGTGTAGGATACAATGCTCTATTCTACAGCTATTTGACATGAAATCTCATTGAATTCCTATTTAGGACCCTTCGTTTCACTTTCACTTTGGGAATTCATAAATTCATTTTCCTTATTTCTCTTCTACAAAAATACCAAATTAGCACTGCTTCAAAAGTTTGAGTGACTTCTGATAACTGCCCATCCCAGGCAATTATAAAACTACATTAAAATATACAAAACATCTATTTTCAGGCATTAAGAGCTGGTTTAAAGTTGGGATCCTGGAGATTTGGCAAATGTCAAGAGGTCCATATTCACCTTGTTTTTTGTTTATTGGTTTCTTTTTGCCTTCTAGTACTTCTTTTTGCCTTTTGACAACTGTGATCTCACTAGGATCCCACTAGGATCTCACTAGGCTAAGATGACAGTTTGGGGTTTCTGATATGTAACAGTAATATGTGACATAAGATAACAGAGGGGAGAACACTGAATAAAAGCAATTTAGAAATTTACATAAGAATCCCTTTGTGTCTTTTTTCACATGTGTATGCATGCTGAGAACAAGATGCCATGAGAATTGGGAAAAAAAACAGCTTCTGGAAAGAGAGAAGACTGGGAGCTAACAAAAGATCTTGAATTCAAAAGGTATTGGGAGGAATAGAAGTTCTGAACAAAGTAGCAAAGGTCAACAGACATTGGTGAATATATCAGGCATTTAGTCAAGACTAAATTATATTTTACATGTGGGACTACTCTAGATCTATTATAAGGAAACCTAAAACAAGCCTTGAAAAAATAAAGCTTAATCCTTCAGAAATTAAGTGTTAATAAGAAAATATAAATTAATATTCATAAATGGGAAAAAAATCAAGACACTCAAAATATAGCATTTGTGGGGTCCAGTATACAATAAAAAGTTACTAACTATGAGTTTAAGCAGAAAAAATGTGTCTAATAACAAAGGTAATAAGCAATGAATAGACATAGATCCAGAGATGACAAAAATGTTGGAATTAGAGGATAAGTAATCCAAAGTAGCAGTGAAAGCACAATTTAAAAAAATCTAAAATTAAAAAAATAACAACAAAAATAATGGGTGAACTGGAAAATGCAAAGGGAAATCAAATAAAAATCAAGTATGCAAATGGAAAGTATGTGAACAAACTAAATAGAAAATCACAATGTGGAAAACACAAAGTTATGATTGATAAATGTAGGGATAGGATTAATAGTAATTGAACAATATAATTTAGACTATGAAGAAGAGATCTAAAAAATTGAATAAAAAGACAGTAAGAATACTCCAAACTGAAAAGAAAGTATATGAAAAACTGAAAATAATGAAGGCTGATTCAGTGACCCATAAGATGATATTTATAGGTCTAACAAAAGAATTCATCTTTGAACTGTTATGTTCATGTTAGCTTAATGATAATATGCTTAGATAACCTATCAGTTGGCATAGGGTGTCCAGTTCTAACTGAAAATTTACCATAAAACTTGCCTAGGTCTCAAGTAATTTGGAAAGTGATTTTAAGAAGTCTCTCTGGTTTGGAGACAATAGGAAGAATTCACTGCAGCCACAAGCAGAATAATTATTTAGGAAGATGAAACACACAATGTTAGGGTTTTCAAATATGGAATCATATAAGAATGTAACTCTTATGTATCTCAAATTCCTTTTTAAACTACATCAAATACATGGATAATTCCAGAGGTCCAACGCATTTTAGAATCATCTCTGCTTTCTTACATTTTTAAAGAAAATTCGTTTTTCGAAATATCTATCATTTTTGTCAACTGTCTACACATTACTGTCTTAAATTCCATATACTTTATAATGTTGTCAGGGTGGCATTATGTCTTATGCATATATTTTTTTTCTAAATATACTGTCATTGTTTGATATTTGCGGACTAGATTGAAAATTTGTAGTTAGAATAATGCTGCAATTTTTAACAACATTAGGGAAAAAATCCAACTGGCATTTATGAAAAACTGAAAATAATGAAGGCTGATTCAGTGACCTGTGGGACGATATTTGGGGTAGACCTGTGTCATACACTGTATTCAAGTCTTGACCTGACCCTGGAGGGTCATGTTATTTTTACCATTTTGCACAAGGTAAGTTCCATACCGCAAAGTCTGAACAGAGTCAAGCAGCCAATAAGTGACAAAATAAGAATACAAGTTCCAAGGATCATGCTCTCACCTCTGGAACACTTTATCAGTAGGCAATGGGAAGCCATAGGTGACTTTGCCTCTAGATTTTACAATTCAGTTACTAAATCATACTCTTTTCATTATATACAATGAAACATTTTTTATTGGGTTCCCCTTATTTATACCATTACCTGGGGGATTAGTGTGATTATCTTTTTTTTTTCCCCCTCAAACAAATACTACATTCTTTTGGTGTCCATCTTTTCCATGATGACTTCTAAAATCTTTAAGTTCCAAGTCATATAAGCACAGAACCATATAACACCAGATAGTTGAAAACTTAGATTTAGCTCAAGGTGATAAGTCAGTGTTAATTTAGAAACAGCACTTAGGTCCAGAAATGTAAAGACCTCTCCAAAAGCCCGAAGAATATTTCAGGTTACAGCTAGGAAGATTATAATTTTCTTGCACATTTCTACCTTTCTTTCTTTTTTTTTTTTTTCTTATAATATCCCACTAATCAAAAGAAATTTCCAGTGATGCCTCTCTTAATAAATATTCCCTATTTGTAGTGCTGTTAAAAAGTGTTATGTGAAAAATATGTTCAAAGGTCATATAAATTTGGCAAATGCTGTGTCTAACAAAATCAAATGAATTTATTAGAGAAGAACAGAAAGAAGTATTTAAAATCCTCATGTAAATTATGAACTTTGAGACATATATGAAAATCAGGTTTCCCATGTTTATTTGATAAATTACGCCTGTGGTGGTTGGTCTTTAAACTATTATTTCAGGCAACAAATTTGTAATTTCTGAATGGGTCTCTTGATTTTAACCTATAGGTTAAAGTCAACTTTCCTGTAAGGAAACAATTTGGAAAAAAAAAAACAAAAAACAGAGTACTTCTATATATCACTCATAGTAAGAATTATTTTATATACATTATTTTTATTTAATTTGCAAACACCTGGTTATATATTATGACTCCATTTTACAGACTTGACATCTGACTAACAGACTTATTTGCTGACTGTTAGTATATGATGTGTCAAAATTTAAATTTGCCTCATCACTCCTACTTAAAAAAAAAAAAAAAATGGGCATGCTCTAAAGTAAAACTATTCAATAAAACAAACAAAGCCTGAGCTGATAGGTACAAAACCCTGGAAGCTAATACCTGTGTGATACTAGTTTATGGCTGAAAAAAAGTAAAGAGAAACAATGCAGTTTTTACTTCCAGTAAGAATGGAAGAAGCCCCATCAATAGTATGATAATGGCTATAGTAGGACCCAATTGGTCCTGATCACTTGTCCAATCCTATCTTCACTTTATAGAAAAAACTAATGACAACCTTGGTATCATAGATTTTCATCCTCACTCTGTCAACTCCCCTTCCCTGTCCAGAGAAGTTATCACAAAAAGAAGCAGAAGAGGGACCTTGGCTGGCTTTCTGTTTCAGTGGCTATACTTGCTGTCTTAGCTGTAATCTCTCATTTCCCTAATTATTCATATTTTATTCAAATTTTTCCTTTGCTGCAAAGAAAAAAAAAAGTTACTCCAATTTTATAGGATCTGAATATAAAGCTGCCTTTAAGTGGTTTGAAAGGTAAAGCATCTAGTTGTTTCCACATTGTGAGGGTGAAGCTGAAAGGGCTTCAGATAACACTAAACCTCATTGTCTCTGTGACTGTGCTATGGATGCTATCAGAGAGAGTAGTTTGAGGACTACATTTACAGAACAAGAAGGAGCTGTGGACCCTTGAGAAGGAAGACCAGCCCCAACATTAGAAGAAATCAAAGAGCGGATACAAAAGATCCAAGAGGAGAAGTTCTTCCAAATTGCCGGGCAGAGCTTCTTATGTGAGGCCTCTAAATATATGAGTTCAAGCTCCTCCACCCACAAATTTCAGGATTTTTTGTTTTGTTTTGTTGTTATTGTTGTTTTAAGATTGTTTTCTTACTATTGAATATTGAAAGTTGTTAATATATTCTGGATAAAAATTTACTGTCAGATATATGGTTTGTAAATATTTTCTTTCAGTCTGTGGTTTGTGTTTTTCATTCTTTTATAGTGACTCTCAAGGAACAGATTTTAATTTAGATGAAACCCACTATATATCTTATTCTCTTATAAATCGTTCTTTCTAAATATTAAAAAAATTTGTATATAGTGATTGATGTTCTATCCTCCAGACTTGCTTATTGCCTTTTACTAAAGGCATTTTTCAGATTCTCTAGAATTTTCTATATAGACTTGTCTGTGAACACAGGCAGTTGCACTTCTTTTTTTCTGATGTGAATAATGTTTTTTTCTTTTTCTAATGGTTTTACTTATTTATTTGAAAGAGAGAGAGAGATCACAAGTAGGCAGAACAGCAGGCAGAAAGAGAGGGAAAATCAGGCTCCCTGCTGAGCAGAGAGCATGGTGCTGGGCTCGATCCCAGGACCCTGAGATCATGACCTGAGCCAAAGGCAGAGGCTTAACCCATTGAGCCACCCAGGTGCCCCTTACTTTTCTTGCCTTGTAGCACTTGCTATATCCTCTAGGTCATTGTGGAATACAAGAGATGAGAGCAGACATCATTACCTTATACATTTTAGGAAAATTGCATCCAGCCTTTCACTATTAAGCATCCTCATAGAGATTTTCCTTCATGCATTTCATAAGTTTAATGAGTGCATAAATGTTCAGAATTTTTATGTCCACTTTATAATTATTAGATGATTCCCACTATCCCTAATAATGTGCTTTGCTCTGAAATTTACTTGATTAATATTAATATAGCACTTCATCTTTGCTTTAATTAGTGTTAGAATGGTGTTATCATCTTATATTCTTTACTTTTAACCTATTTTTCAACAACCTTATAATTTCTACCATTGATATGGAGTGTTTTGAACTTTTACATTTAACATATTATTGGGTTTAAACCTAACAAAGTCTTGTTTTTTTGTGTATGATGCTTTCTCCATTTCACATTCTTTTAATTATGACTGATATTTTATGTTAGCTTTTAACTATAATACATTTTCGTGATTGCTTTCTAGTCTGTAGTATTTTATGGAATTTATAGCTTGTTTTCATGTGAGAGTTCACCACTGCATTTATAGTATAAGAACCATGTGGTATACTTTCACTTTCTCCTTCTTTCCCTTGCCTTATTACTATATATTTTACTTCTAGATGTTATAAAAAATCATAGCATTTTCTTTTTTTTTTTAAAGATTTTTAAAAATTTATTTTAGAAGAGATAGAGAAGAAGAGTGAGAAGGGGGAGGAGAACTGGGAGGAAAGAGAGTGGGAGGCAGTGGGTGGGGGAAGAATCTCAAGTGGACTCTGGAGCCCTTAGTGTAGGGCTCAATTTCATGACTGGAAATCAAAACCTAAGCTGAAACCAAGAGTGGACTGCTCAACCAACTACGCCATTCAGGTGCCCCCAAATTTTCTTCTTTAAACAGTCAATTGCTTTGTAAAGACATATAAAGAAAAAAAATTATTTATGTTTACCCACATTCATATCACTTTCTCTGCTTTTCATTTCATTGTACAGATTCAGATTTTCATCAAGCATTACTCTCTCTCCTAATGCCTGAAGGATTTCAGCATTATTTATAGTGCAGTTTTTTCTATGTGTGAAAAATCTTTATTTTGAGTTGAAAAGTATTTTAAGGGACACCTGGGTGGTTCAGTCTGTTGAGCATCCAACTTTTGTTCTCTGCTTGGGTCATGATCTTAGGGTCATGGGATCAAGCCCTGTATGGGGCTCCTTGCTCAGCAGGGATTTTGTGAAGTTGCTCTATGTATTTTGATGGGAGAAAATTAAGAGATACAGAAACCATATTTCTAACATTTTCCCTCCCAGAATTTATTCTTATATCCCCATTCAAGATGACTAGCTTTTGTGTATCTGTTTAATCTATACTTTACATATTATAAACCAGTGGAAAGTTAAAGTTTGATATACTTTTCCCTTTTTCACAGTCACTTATAGCTGCTTACATTTTTACATCTCATCACATGAATTCCTTTTAGATTGATTTTATGCTTACTTTCATTCTACATCTAGTTAATAAGGTTATTCCAGCCAGTATATAATTTTCTCATCTTCTACACTGCTCATTTGCTCATTTTCTACACTGTCAATACTGAAACATACTCTTTGGGTGAATTTTCTTTGTTTTTTTTTTTTTTTGTTTTTTTTAACTGTTTGGTGTCATTGGCTTGATAATCCCTGATTATCACTTTCTCTTTTATCTTTGCTTTGAATTCAGAATGTGACATAATGTTGTTTCTGTTTTTAAAAAATAAAATCAGTTAGGTGTTTTTGTTTGTTTGTTTTATTTGTTTGTTTGTTTTTGGTTTGTTTTGTTTTTTCCTACCCATTGGGGAACTATCTTCTGAAGAACAAACCAACTTTGAAGGAATTAGTTCCACAATCATCTCAACTTAGAAGTTTACATAGATCTTTTAAATCAGATTAGTAAAGTCCTGTTGCATGTCAAATTGCTAAATGAGGAAAATATTGTCAGTAGTGTCTTTGCTTTTCTGCTCTGGTGACTAAAATGAGCATCGCTTCATAAAATAACAACCTAGACATTATTAAATCAGTAATATGTCTTAGAGCATTTGGATAGCTAAAATAAACCAAATGGAAATGGTTTCCTATTCTTTCCATTATATAAAATTATTTTTTAATTTTAAAAACATAATAATCTATATGTAGGGCATGCACATCAAAACAATTTCAATTATGTGTTCAATAACATTTAACAAAATCCTACTTATATTTTGTAAAAATAACTAATTCCCTATATCTTTTTTAAGGAACACAATCTTTTTATTTTGTAGATCACTTCAAGTTATGTAAACAAATATATGACTCAGAAGTTATCTGTTATACCTGAAAGTATTTTCTAAATTTGGTCTTATTTTCTAAATATTTTCTAAATATTGGTATACACACACACACACACACACACACACACACACACATGCCTTGAATAGGAAGCAGGAACTATAAGTTTAAGTGGTTAGAAAAGAATATGTAAACAGTAAAGTAATCATCTTTAATAATTACAGAGAATGAGAACCATTAAAAGCTACCTGCAGGGCAGTAACTGCATTAAATCACAGTCTTGGGGAATGTTTACCAATTTAGAACTTACTCAATCACTTCTCTCTAAGGTGTATTTTAATTTCATTTCCCTCAATCTATAATAATTCCCTAAAATAGAAAAAAAAAAGTATAGGAGGAAGCAACTAAAATCTAAACAATAATTTCACAACAAAGGACCAAAGGATTGATATCCACTCTTCATGTAATAATGAAGAAAATATATGTAATATTTATTCTTTTAGTCATTAAATATGAGCTAGACACACAATAAATACTTGGACTACCCCAATTATTAAATAAATATTGCTTTCATAGACAGTGCAGTGTAGGAAGGAAGATAAACAAGTAAATAAACAAGTAAATAACAAATGGTATTTTCAGAGAGAGGAAATGCTAAAACTGGATGTGAGCAATTAACAACTCCAAAATATAATTATTTACTGAATATGCAAATTATATAAATATTTATATACTTGTGGTTCTCTGGTTGTACTCTGATTCATGACAAATGAATCTTTGATAACAAAGTCCTCATAACAAATTCTTGTTAATTCAAGAAATCCCAGTATAAACTACTAAAATTATACTACAATCAAATTAAATTCAAAATAAATGTATATCTTTTTCTTTACAATATAGTTGACAGTTTAGTATTTTCATCATTTTTTTTGTAAAGGTCTAAAAAGGATAGCTGAAATGTATCATCTTTCAGATGAAAAGGGGTCTCCTTTGTGAAATGAGCTGTAATTCTTCACAGTAATAATATTGGTATGAGGAGTAAAATTGGAAGTCACTAAATCAATTGTTTCATGTTCAATATGTGAGTGAGCCTTAAGCTCTACATTTTGTGGAATAATTCACACATTTGGTTATAAGTTAAGAATAGGGACTGAGTTCCCTAACCATGTGAAGGCCTTTTTTTTTTTTTTTTTTTTTCCTATCCAAGTCTATGCTCTGAATTACTTTACTGACTCACTTAATTTAGTTTAGAGTATGGCATTGATAAGATGAAGTCACAGGATCAATACTGTCTGTTCAGTTAAATTTGCTTAAAGAAAAAGACAAAAAAACTGACCACTTATCGTTATCCTTAGATAAGGGTATATCCTTATCCAAAGAATGTTCTGAGGATGCTGGTGTTGACTAACATCAAAGGGAGAATGCGTAAGACAAATCCCTTGTAACACTGGATGGACTACCATAAAAGTATATCTCTGCTGTGAGTACGCTATCAATTTCCTACAAGAATGATGATATATTTCCCAGAGCTTGTGAAAAGAACACCTTTAATTTTGCCAGTGTAGGGAGAACAAATTTCCTTTGAAGCATCTGTTACAAGTTGATATTGTATTTAGTAATTCTCCTTTCTCTTTAGGTAGACAAATTCCTGCTACCTAGGAAAATGTGACACTTGCATCATTTTCTCTTTAGAACAGTAGAAAACTACAGATATTTAGTTTTCCAAGCTCAGAAAGAGTCAATATTCCTACCATCTACTGAAATATGCCTGGATATAATTAGCTTTTAATCCTTACTCTTTTACATTTTAGTGTTTTTCTCCTCACCCATCAAACCAATATTTAAATATGTTTATAAGTCCATATAAATATATTTTATCCTTATATATACATTTGTTTTGTGATCTGTATTATAGAATATCCCTTGTGTTTTTTAGACTATATAATTTGTTGTGGTTTTTTTTGGTTGTTTTTTTTTTTTTTTGTCTTATATATCCAGGTTTTATTACTGGTCAAATTAATTTACAGATATTTTGTTTATACTGCTGTCTCAAGAGTCTGTTACTTTCTATTTTTTTCTAAAAAATAGACTTTATCTTTTAAAACACTTTTAAGTTAAAAATTTAGTGGAAGGTACAGAGATTTTCCATATAACCCCTGCTCCTGCATAGAGTGGACTTCCTTATATTCAGCATCCCCTGGTGGTTGGTAAAATTTGTTACAATTAATGAACCTGCAATGACACATCATTATCACCAGAGTCCATGATTTACATTAGATTTTACTCTTGGTGTTGTACATTCTGGTGGATTGTGCTAATGTAGAGTTACATGTGCCCATCATGACAAGTATCATATGGAATAATGTCACTACCCTAAAAAAACCCTGTGTTCCACCTATTCATTCCTCCCTTATCGCTAAAGCTGACCACCATTTATTTTTTTATTATCTTCAAAGTTTTGCCTCATCTAGATGTCATATAGTTGAAACTATACAGAAGGTAGACTTTTTAGATTTGCTTTTTTTCACTTAGTATTATGCATTAAATTTTTCTCCATGTCTTTTCATGGCTTGATAGTTTTTTTGCTTGTTTGTTTGTTGTTTGTATGTTTTAGCTGAATGTATTCCATCATTTCGATACCACAGTTTACTTATTCACTCACCTACAGGAGGACATTTTGCTCGCTTCCAAATTTTGGCAATTATGATTAAGGCTGCTATAGACATTTGTGCCCAATATTTTTGTGAACATAAGCCTTCAGTTCATTTGAATAAATACTAAGGAGCACAATGGCCAGCACATATAGTAAGAATATGTTTAGTTTTGTAAAGAATCACTAAATTACCCTCCAAATTGGCTGTACTATTTTGTATTCCCACTAGTAATAAATAAGATTTCCTGTTACTCAACATCTTTGTTAGCATTTGGTGTTGACTTTATTTCTAAATCTAATTTGCTCTTTTAAAGAGAATTCCCATTATATAAACTGATGCAGTTTTACATGAAGTGATGCAGGAAATTATCTTTATTCTCACATGATGATTTTCCCTCACACTATCTGAACAAATACCTAGAGGGTTTTCCTATATATTTAAAGCTTTGTATATGAAAGCACTTTTATAATCAATGAACTTGAATTTTTTCATTCTAAAGATGTTAGTGTACATATTATAAATGATGGCTTTGTGTCTTTGTCATCCATTTAATTAGGTCACACTTCTAAGGTCAAGAAGTTTGGTCAGTTTTCTTTCTGGTATTTTAATAATCTAACATCCTAACATAATGGGCCAGACTGAATTTTCAGGTGATCTAGTTCTGTCATTAACTCTGCCAAAATCACTGACTCAGCCATTCTTCATTCCACTGCTTTTGGTCACATTCTCATTTTAAGTCCTTAAACTTTTCCAACTCTTAAGTTGTAGAGAAGGACTATTACTGTCTCTAGTCATAACCTAATTCCTCCTGTTCATGACAGGGTCTATTACCTGTTTTAGACCTTGTCTTTTCATCTGGGCATGTAGCTGTTTCTTATTTGGGTGCTATTTCTGACATTTATTTTTCCTTCAGGGTATGATTTTAAATGACAGTGATCATTTTTCAAACTTTCCTGTAAGTTGTGCCTGTCATGTACATGCTTAGGGCCATGACTTTGTGGTTCATGAAATTTCTGGGGAAAATAAAAATTATGATTTGTACAATTCTTAACAGCATTTCTCCCAATGTTTTTTCCTTGTGACACACTATGTCTGTTAGAGATGGAAATACCATGTGGAGGGGAATTGATATTTATTGTGAATCTAATATATTAGGTGCTACATAAAGCATTTGTATACAATACCATATTTAAATCCTAAGCTGGGACTCTTGATAAATATTATTTTCCCATTTTGTAAGTGAGGAAACAAAGGCTTTTAAACTTTCTCATGGCAATATGGCTAATAAATGTTAGAGCTTGTATTGATCCCAGATTTATCTGACTCCCTTAGAAGCTCTGTTGCTTATTTTTACTCACAGAAAATCTTATGATTGTCTAATACTTTTAATTATAATTGGCATACAATAAATTGCATATATGTAAAGTGTACAACCTGATATGATCTGTAATACGAAGAAACTTTTGGAACCAGCAATAGGTTAAGAAAATGAAGATATCTATCCTGCTCCCAAAGTTTCTTCCATACACCCCTTTGCAGTCCTTCCAACCATTCAAACTCTAGATAACCTGTTTTATATCACTATATATCACATTGCATTTCCAATAATTTCATTTAAATGAAATCAGAAGATGTATACACTTTTTTAAAAAAATCTGACTTTATTTACACAGCATTATTTAAGATTCATCCATATTGATATAGGTACCAACAAGTTATTTTTTTATTTCAAAGTAATCATCTATTAAAAGGATACACCACAAATGTTTATTGATTCACCTGCCTACTGATTCACAGATGTTTCTTAGTTCACACTTTTTTTGGACATGTGGGTCGTTTCTATTGCTGTGACTGTGAGTTACTTACAGCACTGCTATGAACATGCATGTACAAGTCTATATAAGTATGTTTTCATTGATGGGTATTATATCTAGAAATAAAATTACTAAATCACATGACAGATAATTGTCAATCATCTTAAGAAAGTGCAAAACTATGTTTTTCAAAGTTGTTATACATTTGACTTTTCTAGTAGAAGTATATGAAAATTCCAGTAATTTCAAATCTTTGCCAACACTCATTATGGTTAGTCTTTTTAATTTAGCTGGTTCAATATATGTCTATCAGTAACATATTGTTAGTTTGCATTCCCTAATTATTAATGATGTTGAAAATCTTTTCATGTGTTTATTTCAATCCCTTGATTATTTTTGGTAAATTTTCTGTTCAAATCTTTTGCTTATTTATTTACTGAGTTGTTTGCTTTCTTATTATTGAGTTTAAGGATTGTCTATAAGTTTTGCATATAAGTCTTTTATAAAGTATTTGATTTATATATACTTTCTCCTAATTGGTGCCTTCCTTTTTCACTTTATTACTAGTGTCTTTTTGTTTGTTTGTTTGTTTGTTTTTAAGATTTTACTTATTTATTTGACAGAGAGAGATCACAAGTAGGCAGAGAGGCAGGCAGAGAGAGAGGGGGAAGCAGGCTCCCTGCTGAGCAGAGAGCCCAATGCAGGGCTCAATCCCAGGACCCTGAGATCATGACCTGAGATGAAGGCAGAGGCTTTAACCCACTGAGCCACCCAGGCGCCCCTACTAGTGTCTTTTGAAAAGCAGTTTTTAATTTGGATAAAGTTCAGTTTATTGTTTAATCTATTAGTCTATCTTTATACCAATATCAATTGTCTTGATTATTACAGGTTTAAAATAAAACTAGGAATGGAAGTAGATAGTGATAGTTTTTTACCTTTGTTTTTCTTTTTCAGATTTGTTTTGAAATATGAAGTAATGATCAGGATGAGCATGAAGATCTAGCATAGGGAATCACTTTGAGGAACTCTGTGGAAATTAGATTTTTTAAATCTATTTATGGAAATTGTTTAAAAGTTCAAATCCAACTGAATAATCCTAAAATTTCAAGGCTTGGAGAGGTAAAATTCTGTAAAATTCATTCACTCAGAGGAAAGCACCCAGATCTAAAAATTCCCTTGACTTCTCCAATAGTGGCTAGATCTCATTTAAATTCTCAGTCAGATCAAGAAAACCAAACGAGGGGCACCTGGGTGGCTCAGTGGGTTAAAGCCTCTGCCTTCAGCTCAGGTCATGATCCCAGGGTCCTGGGATCAAGCCCCGCATTGGGCTCTCTGCTCAGCAGGGAGCCTGCTTCCTCCTCTTTCTCTGCCTGCCTCTCTGCCTACTTGTGATCTCTCTCTGTCAAATAAATAAATAAAATACTTAAAAAAATAAAAAAAAAAAGAAAGAAAACCAAATGACTCAGGTTTGTATTCAGGTTAACAGATCTCACAGCTACACCAGGCCAGCCACCCATGCAACGTTAACATTTTAAACAAATAAACAAAAATGTCAGAATCTAAAGCATTCAATGGCAGACAGATTACCTTTGAGTCAAGAGATATTTATGCAGTTTACATTGACTCTGGTTCCTAGTCTCCTGAAACAGATGGTTCAGTGGTCTGCCACATAAAATTAAGTGCATTTTGGTGATTTCTTTAATTAAAGAAGTAATACAAATTTCAAGGGGGCCCAAATGAAGTACAGAAGAATTTAATTATTAGGTATTATGGAGAAGTACCAGATGCATAATTATTAAATTGTCATAATGTCTACTCCAAATGATTAAAAACAACAGAGTAATGACCCAGTTCAATACTTTAGTTTTAAGAATATAGTCAAACTCTTGGGTGCCCATTTTCTTTATGTTGTCTATGATTACAGCCATGTGATTACATTTAAGAATAAAATGAATCATATGGTGAAAACTCTTCATTTCACATCAAAAATAGCCCCCTTAATATTACTTTAATAATTATTATATTATATTGTTATTCTACTATACCTGAGTAGCAATTATCTTTATCTCTTTTAGTAATTAACCATAGAGTAAATGTTCTCTAATAGAATATTCTACATACAAAAGTCTTTGCCATTTTATTTTGGAGCCATAATAATCCAAAATAATTTTTGATCAGAAGCAGATTTGAGAGAAGATAACTGAAGTAAAATTGTGTTTAATCTTCCAGAGTCCTCATTGTTCATTAATTTTGATTTTTTTTAACCTCCACAACATATTCAAAGACTATGAACTACTGATTTTACTTTTTTAGATTTTATTTACTTGAGATAGGTAGATTTTATTTATTTGAGATTTTATTTATTTGAGAGAGTATGACTGGGGCAAGTGACAGAGGAAGAATAAGACTCTGTGCTGGGCAGGGAGCCAGATGTGGGGCTCAGTCTCAGGACATAAGGATCATGACCTGAACCAAAGGCAGAGGCTTAGCTGACTGAGCCACACAGGCACACCTGTTTTTCTTTTTAAAAATATCTGCTCAATATTTTCTTTAAAAAATGTAGATTTAGGAAGCCTATATGTTTATTTTCCATTTTTTACATATACTCCACATATCAGTTACACTGTTATCATTTATATGGTGAACAAGACCCATGAAAAACTTAGGGTCTTGATTCAGTCTCAAATGTTCAGGTAACCTGCCTTGCACATAAATCAAATTTGCTAAGATGTCTGAAAAAATGCAGGCCAAGTAGTGGGCATTGTTTCTGACCTCTTCTCCTCTTCCCATGGACAAAAATAATTTATTAGTTAGAAAAAAAGACATTATGACACTCGTACTTATCTTAATATTCTTCTTTGAAATTATAGTAACTTCTGAGCTTTACATGAGGACTCTTATAACTCTGAAATAAAATATGTCAATAGAAAGAAGATGTGACTGCCAGCCTTTGATATTGTTCACAGTTTTGTACAAATCTGGTGACTATAGCAAAATTTGACAAGACCATAGATAATACAAAGTACCTGTAACTACCAAATGTAATTATCTGCCCATTGACTTTCAGTTAGAAACCTGGTGATTTTAGGTCAGCTTTAAGAGAAAAAGATCCTACCTAGATGGAAATGTATCATACCTATTTTGACTAAGCAATAGGGCAATCGCAACCATAAGCATATATCTATTATCACCAACTTGATTATTTACAAATATAAATGCATAGTAGTTAATAGTGAAATATCAAGTGTTGCCTGTGGTACCTATTTAGGCATATGTGTTTTTTTAATGTACTGCCAGGAAAGAAAATGGGTAAGTATATTCTCACAAATATGCCACACATTTTTATATAAATCCAAGCAGTCACACCTAAGATCATTCAGATTTTGCAGTCTGGAGGAGAAAGAAAAAATACCTTGAGCAAATTATAGACTTCTTAATTTGCTAAAACATAAGCAGTTTTTCAAAGAATATGTCCTAAAGGTTTCAAGAATTTTACGTGTAAATTTGAGAGAACAGATATGTTCTTATCAGCCCTAGAGAGTATGACAAAAACATCCTCATCTTTCTCTAATAAACTTTTGTTGATTTGCTGTAGTTAGTGACACTAGTCATGAACAAACGAGAGTAGTAATGAATACAAGTTTGGCTGACTGAATTAGGCTCACTAAAGATAAAGAATATTATAAAGGTAATTACTTAGAGTAAATGCATACATAATTGAAAAAGATGCTGATGTTATATTTTAGAAGAAAACGATCATTTGAAATAATCTGTTTCACCCATTCACGTTGAATTACCAAGAATATAGTACAACTCACTACTAAGACTAATAAAGCCTACCTGTTACTTTTTTGTGTCCCTCTATAAAGTAAGTTGCTTGTTCTAAGATATTCTAATTATAAAATCCAAGTTTCAGTTATTCAAGTCAACTGTGAATAAATGGACCCACTTTAAGTCTGATTTCACCAGCTGTATTAATTTCAGACCACGTGTCTCCTTTCTTTGGTTTCCTCTATTGATTTTGGAAAAAGAGAATGGTATTTGATTAGAATGAAAGTGTATACTCTGGCCAATTTTGATATTTCATTTGCAAGTGACTTCATGTAACGTCTTTCTCCTTTGATCTAATAATGAAAATGTGTCAGTATATTCTCATTACAGCAGCAAGGTAAAGCAGCCTAAGCTTCCTGGGGCCAAAAGGACTACACTTTGTGAATTTAATGGGAAAGTTATACTCCCAGTGCTTGGCAAAGAGTGCTGGCAGACCTATTTTCTCCCTTCAGCAATTGAACCAACTGAGAATTTTTTTTAAGATATGCCATACATGTGTTCTAATACTGAGGGGAGAGGGAAGAATGAGAATACAAGAACATATTAACGGTTTTCTTGAAATTTTCTGCTCATTGTGGATTTATGTTAGCTAAAAAATGTAAAACAAAAAACAATCATTGGTTGAATACATGTCTCAGCTTACAGTCATTGTCATTCTTGAAATAAAAATCAGGATTTTTTTTGGGTGTTAAGGTTATTTTGAATAGCAAAAATTGACATGGATTTGAACAAATATTAGATAAAACGCACAAAACATTTCTAAGTTCACATACAAATAAATTTGTATAATGCTCACTTCTAAAAACCTGACAAGGTGTGACAATATCTGGATAGCACCAAATTCAGTATAGTGGGTGACTGGGTTTGATAATTAGTTATATCTAACAAAATAAGAACTTGCTAAATTTATTTCAATTCCAAAGTTCCATTCTAATTTATAATTCATGCTTATATCATATAAGTGTGAAGGTAGTTAATATCTTTCAAGTTAGGGGAACATTTAAGCTTTCAAAAAAGCCTGAACATACTATTTTGTTTTAGTTTTGCTTAAAAGAAAGTCTTGAAAAAATATGCATAAAACATATAATTAACATAGTTATATGTGTATATTTAATAATGGCTACATGTCTTTCCTTAGGCATGTATCTTTAGCATTCGGTGATTCAGTGGATTGAACAATGTCCCTTGAAAAAGTACGTCCATGTCCTAAATCCAGATATCCATGAATGTGAACTTATTTGGATACTGGGATAAGGTCATCTTGGATTTAGGACCCACCCTGAAAGACACGATGAATGTCCTTATCAGAGAAAGGAGAGAGAGACTGGTGACATGGAGATATGAGAACAAACATGTGAACACACAGATTGAGACTGAAGTTATAATCTTAAAGCCAGGGAATATAAAACACTGCCAGCATCCTAAGAAGCTGGAATTGAACAGATTCTTTCTCAAATCCTCCAGAAGGAAACAACCCTCTGAAAACTTAATTTCAAATTTCTGGCCTCCAACTCTTAATGTCATAAAACAAACTGAGGGGAGTGGGGGGTGGAGGGGTGTTGGGAGAGGGTGGTGGGGTTACGTTATATGTTTAAATAAAAATTTAAAAAATTAAAAAAAAAAAAAAAGAAAAGTGCCAAACGGGTGTTAGGAAAGTGCCAAATTTCTGGCCTCCAAACTATAAGAGAAAAAAATTCTGTTGTTTATACCACCGAGCTGCTGGTAACTTAATACCATAGCTCTAGGAAAATAGTACAGTGATCTAGTATTAAATTAAAGACATCTGAGGTGCCTGGGTGGCTCAGGGGGTTAAAGCTTCTGCCTTTGGCTCAGATCATAATCTCAGGGTCCTGGGATAGAGCCCTGCATGGGGCTCTCTACTCATCAGGGAGCCTGCTTCCCTTCCTCTCTCTCTGCCTGCCTCCCTGCCTACTTGTGATTTCTGTCTGTCAAATAAATTAAAAAAAAATCTTTAAAAATTAAAGACACCTGATCATGATTTTCATTAGCTATCTGTAATGCCAAACATCAAGCATACTTATGTATAACAATCCAAATAATCCAACAAGAACCATCTTCTAAAGTGTGCATACTTTGACTGCAGAGGTGAAAACAAATAATGTTTCCTGAGAAAATTCAGATAGCATTACATTTCAGAAAAAGCACACATCAGGTAAGCAGGGAAGGATAAAACAATTCCATAGGCATGCAATGTTCAGAAAGGTAGCTGATGATTTAATAGTTGGTGTTGTAAATCTACCTTTGATCCTTTAGGAAGAAAGAGCTCATTTCAAAGAAGAAATTCTTAGTGCTTTCAAATAGGTTGGAATCTGCCCTTTTGACCAGATTTGTACTTGCTATTCACTCATATTTCTCAAACTTGAGCCTAAAACCCTTGCTTAAAACATAAATTCCCAGGTTCTTCCCCAGAGATTCTCACTCAATAGAGCCATGGAGATATGTGTTTGCTGCATTCTTAGTGATCCTTTGGGTAATTCTAGCAAAGGAGGTACTGAACAACATTTTGAGGTATCTGCTTAGAAAAATGTATTCCCTCAAAATAAAACTCTTGATCAAACTTGTGAAAGAAAAAAGAAAATGTGTTCCATCCTCACTCAATCATAAAATATTCCACAACAAATTTTTTTAAAATACAAATTCTCCAAGTCCCACTGATTTAGAATCTGCTACTTGCAATACCTGATGTGATTATTATGACTAGGCAACTTCACAAGACACTGGCTTTGAACCAAAAATCTGACCTTGACTGACTTTAATTCATGCACTGACATCAGTGTAAAAAGAGTTAAAAAGAATGCACCCCATTAGATACCATATATCACAGGATATAAGTTTTGGTAAACATAGCAACCTGACATTCTGGTAACCCGAAAATTGAAGTTTTGTTCACAAGTACCTTTGAGGTCAATGTTCATCCTAGAGTCTTTCTCAGCATCTGCAGATTCCCTCAGCCTGCTGCTTGAACAGTTGCTAATGAATGAAGATCACCCCAGCCTGCCCCCCTGCTGTTGCTCATTTGCCCATTAGCATCTGCTTAAGCAGCAGGCTGGGGGAAGCTCTGGTGCCCAATCAATGTAGCTGATGAGGGCTGGAGTAGGGAGGCCTCTGTTGCCAACAGAGCCAGAGCATAAATCAACTCCAATCTTGGCAAAGGTTATTAATCTTAGAAAGGATGACTTATATATCACAGTGTAGGGATGGAGAAAAGCTATCCTTGACATTTATGAGAAACAGGATAAAGCTAAAATATTATCTGTATGCTAACTTTAACAAATCTTTTGAACACCAGTAACTCTCAGTTTCCTTACCTAAAAAGTGATTTATGGTAAGGTTCTTGTTCAAACATTATCTGATGCTAGATATATGCACAGAGATACAAAAACACACACAGAGAAAAGCACTCTTTAAGACATTTCTGGAGTTATCTTATTGTTTTTTCATAAAGCACAAAATGACTTTATTACCCAACTGATCAGGGAAAAACTCATTCCACTGTGTAACTATCTCAACTACTTCCACTTTTTCAACTGGCCATTTGTTATTATCATAACTTCCAACTTAGAAATTGGGTAACTGAGGTTAAACATTCATGATAAGAGAAGTTGACTGGCAACTGAAAAGTAAAAATATACCTTATATAAATATATAAGCTTTACCTTCATTCACACAGGGTGATCCACTTCAAATACTCCAAACAGAGATAGAATCCCCATCCAAGAGAGGATTCTGTGTAGCAGTGTGTGGGAAAAGGAGGGCTGGCATTAATGTTGTGGTAGACTACTGCCAATTAAAATAAGCAGAGTATAAATTACACAAAAAATAAAGAATACTAAACAATGATATAGTGTTTGAAGGTCTTTTGCACATTTGAAAGTGTTAAATACAAAAAGGCAGGATGGTGAATGAGATGTTAATACTATCTACTCTGAGAGATTCCTAAATGGCACAACAAGAAGCATTCAAAGAGTCACTGAGAATGGAGCTAAAAAACACTCCATAGAAAAATCCCTCTACATTTTCTGAATCCATTGTAGACCAAATGCAGTGCTTGGAATTCACCCTTGGGTATATTAGAGAAATAATAAACAAGATTCCTCTCTCAAGAAAATAACTACATAATAATATAGAAAAAAATGTGACAAAATTAAAGAAACAACAGAGAACACTGCTATAAATAAAATCACCTTCCAAATCCTCAATGTTCTCTAAGATGAAGTATGATTTAAATAAATTCTCTCTATAACATTATAATTTGCTTCAAAAGTATTGCTTCCAGAAAAAATCCTATAATTGAAAATAAATCCCTATCATATTTAATATAAAATACCAGTTCTACTATAAAACCAATAAAATGCCTGTATAATAATACACTGTGGATACAATTTATCCTGTCATCCACTTAATAAAGTGCAAACATTCCCAAAGCAACCAGGACTTTGAGAATTACAGCATCTGGACATCAATACTTGTATTTATCCAACTGTTGGCAAGAAAATTAATACAAACTGTCATTAATATTTTTAAGTGACTTTTGGAATCAAAATTCAATTAAAAACAAAATATGTAATTTACTTTAAGCATTGTTCTTTAGAATATTGTAATTTTTGCTTTGATTGAAAAATAATCTGAGAATAAAAATGTGTTCAATAATTTCCAAAAATTAATATAGTATTCATACATATGAAAACATACACCCCAATACAGCAAAATTATGTTTTAAACATTCATATATATGTGAATACATTTAAAATGTTCTTAAAAAGCCACATAACATACCAATAACTAATTCAGGGGAAGGGTCTAAGTTTGCGCAAGCTCAAGTGAGAATTTTTACCTTCTATTAATTAAAAAAATATTTTCTCCATGTATTCATTATGCACTCATAACCATAATTAAGGTATGGAGTACTGAAAAATAATATTAATCTAATCAAACTGTCCAATAACTAAATCAGAAACTAAATCTATTATGTGTACCAAGATCAAAACAAATGTTCTATACCTGGCCTGAAACTGGACATTCTAAGCTGAAATCTATGAAGTGGTACTTTAACTACCTCACCATGTGATTTTGAGACATCCTTACATTGAGAATCTAAGATCTATTCAAGCCAGGAGTAGGGCAGTTGGGTCTGAGAAGCTGAAAACCATTATTAAATCCAGGCACATGTGAGCTACTACTTGTCCCATGAATTCCCTCATGAACACAAGTGACTACTTCCCCCTTGCAGCCCAGATCCCAGAATCAGCTCTTCCTGAGTTATGTGATTCTATAAGTAAATCTTTACCTGGTCCTTACATTGGTAGCTGGCCAGGGTGAAAAGTTTTTATCTACTACTTAAAACAGGCCAAATTTGGGGGGGGGGGGAGTGAGGTTCTGTTTAGGCTAGATTTGAGAGCTAAATAGAGGAGTTTGGATTTGGAGCACAGTTGCCTGGAACTAAGAGTCCTCAGACTTTCCCATGAAGGCAAAGGTTATGGAAGTCTATTTCGGTGTGTTTGTTTTAGTCAGAAGTGTACTGAGTGAGGAGCTGTCTATGTGAAGATTGACCAGCAAAATGTATCCCTGTAAACCAACCCTTCTCTAATCAGTGAATTACAAACCTCTGAAATACTCTTGGTTTCACCAAGTCATTTGATGCACTCTGGGGTCAATCATCCCTTTTCCTGACTAGTGCTAGCTTCAGTTCTCCTGCAAATTTGAGGAAACCTGCTGCAAAACTTTGCAAATTCCTGAGACACAAATCCATCTCCCATGACCTGTGTTGATATAGGTGAAGCATTTCTGTTTCCAGCTCACCCCCAATTCTCTCTGGAGTGAAATGTCTTTTCTACTTTACTTCCATTTCAGGGATCATTTCCCCATATCCAGCAGGAATATCCACACTTGCCCCTGACATACCCCTGCCCAATACAAACATCTGTTCCTTGACGCTCATCCACAATTGCAATGACTATGGAGGGATTTTCAATATCATCTTAATCAGCTTCCGAAGAATTTGTGTTACAGAAATTCAGAAACTCTTAATTATATGAGGAAGGGACTTTGATTTTTTTTTCTTTTAGTTATTCATTAATTTATATAATGAGTGAGGGAAAATGCAGGAGGATGCATGAAGGGCAGAGCTCACTGTGGCAATTGGGAGTGTCATTCTTTCAGTCAAGAATTTTAGTTGATGGGGCATGTGGGTAGCTCAGTCATTAGGTGTCTGCCTTTGGGTTGGGTCATGATCCCAGAGTCCTGGGATTGAGCACCGCATCAGCCTCCCTACTTAATGGGAAGCCTGCTTCTCCCTCTCCCACTCCCTCTGCTGGTGTTCCTACTTTCACTGTGAATCTCTCTGTCAAATAAATACATGGAATCTTATAAGAAAAAAATGAATTTTAGTTGATACAGTCATTGTGTTATGAGTTGTATTGTGTTTCTTTAAATTTCATATTTTGAAGTATATAGCCCCTTATACATAATAAATGTGACCTTATTTGGAAAAAGAGTTATTGCACATGTAATTAGTTAAGATGAGGTTATACTAGAATAGAATGAGCCCCTAATTCAATATGACTGGTGTCCTTATTAAGAGGAAATCTGGACACAGATACACACAGAAAGACTGCCTTGTGAAGATAAAGGCAGAGATCAGGGTGGTATAGCAAAAGCCAAAGAACACTAAAGATCCCAATAAACCACAGAGCCAGGAGGGAGGTTTAACAGATTCTTCCTCAGAAGGAACCAATCCTGCCAACACTTTGATCTTGGACTACTAACCTCCAAAACTGTGAGACTAATACTTACGATGTTCAATATTCCCAGTTAGTGCTATGTTATTATGAGAGCATAAGAAACTAATATGCCTTGGTTTTCAAGACACAGGAATTTGAGATAATGAAAAAACACTTTATGTCATGTGCTAGACAGGAAAATTAGCCTGTATTATAGACTGCAAATGGTTTGCATTTTAACCAAAGCCCCAAATCATAGAAGATTTTAGAAGGATGTCTGGAAAAACCACTTTACCATTCTTTATAGACTGCAGGAGAGAATGGAAAATAGGGGGTCTGCAGCCTAAATGTTATCCCTGACACATGTTCAGACATTTACATACCTGAGTGTCGTTAGGTGGGAAATATATATTCCCATGGTATACAGATACCACCTCATTCTACAGCCTTATACTCTGAAATTTTACAAATTTATATAGTGTTCTTGGTACTTGAATTTATTGTCTTGGCTCTGAATGACTTAGCCGAGGACATTTTCATATGAAATACCAATTAATAGCTTTCACTAAATTGTGCTTCCATCTATATCACAAGATTACACTGAGGGACATCACTTAATCATCAGGCTATTGCTAAGGATACCACCCACTCTGTAATTCAGTGACAATGATTAAAAAAGTATTATTTCCTTATATAATTGACCCTTGAACAATATGGAGTTAGAAGCACTGACACACCACACAGTCAAAAAAACCATGTAGAGTATTCTGTCTATTCCAGGCCCTAATCCAATAGGACTTGGGTTCTGACAAGAAGAGACACTAGGAGTGCTCCTGAACAAAGCAAAGGCCATGTGAGGATACAGTGAGAAGGTAGCTGTCTGCAAGCCAGAGAGATTTCACCAAAAACCAACTCTGCCAACACAATGATCTTAGATTTACAGCCTCCAGAACTGTAAGAAAATAAATTTGTTGTTTAAGCCACACAGAATAGTGTTTTGTTATAGCAACCTTAATCGACTAATATAAAGACTTAATATACTTAGACTTTCAGTGTTGATGTATAAGATAAATACAAAATAATCATATAAAGCAATGTTATAATATGTTAAATAGTTAACCAGCATTGATTAAATATGTAGATCTTATAATCACAAAAACTAAAAATTTAATGTCATCTGAATTTTAAATTGGAAAGAGATTTTGATGATGAAAGACAAAATATACAAAAAAAGGTAATGTAACTTGAATATATTGCTAGATACATTTTTCATTTTCTTACTATTCTCTCCTTCACTATCCCTTCCTACTGTTATATTTCCCTGCCCCCTAGAATAGAAAATGTGCCATGAACTCATTTTTTTAAAGATTCTATTTATTTATTTGAGAGAGAGACAGAGAAAGAGAGAGAGACAGAGAGTATGAGCAGGGCTGGAGAGAAGCAGAGGGAAAGGTAGAAAGAAGAAGACTCCCTGTGGAGCAGGGAGCCTGGTGCAGGGCAGGATCTCAGAACTTAAGCTGAAGTCAGATGTTTAACCAACTGAATCACTCAGGTGCCCCTGAATTCATTTTTTATTACAAATTTAATTATATGTTCACATAAAATGCAACCAAGAGAACAAAGGACTCAATGAGAAGAATTTGGAAAAGGTGTCTTTAGCAAGTATAACAATAGCACACAGAGGAACAAAAGCAAATCTTCTACACAAAGATTTTAGTTAATAATTTTATAAAACTCACAGCAATATGCTTAGCATAATAGTAAAGTGCTATAATTAATATTTTCAGAAAGCAGCTAAAGTATAGTTCATAGAAACAGATAAACCAGAGGTCAAAGTAGGTAGTATGTTTTCTAGTTCAAATCTGCTGATAGATGCTTTTTTCATAAATCATAATTACTTGTCTAAAGCTACTTAAAACACACTATTAAAATATATTAGAACAATTTTAGAAATAATTTCAATAATATTCAGAAAAGCACATCTAGAAGATACAGAAATATATTTATATGTACTAGAAAACTTCATTTGACCACTGATTAGGACCAACATTTTTGTAATATGGACTTTAGTAAAAAAAAAGTAATATCAAGGCAAGATGGTGGGGAAGTAGGAGGAGGCGCTGTTTCAACCTGTACCTTAAAGTGAGCTGATTACTTACCAAAGAACTCTGATAACCTATGAAATCAGCCTGAGATTAGAATTATACACTTCTGGATCTCTATGGGGGCAGAAGATGCCAGCAGGCAAGTAAAGTGGAGTGGGAACATCTGACTGATATCAGAAGATAAACAAAAGTGGGAGGGAGCCACCAGAAATGACCCACTGGAAAGTAATACCCCGATATGAGAGTGCCCTGCAATTGGGGACCAGCATTGACTTGGAGTCTGGTTGGGGACACTCAAAAGGAGCAAAGGATCATGGGGGGAAATTGTGGGAATTGGGGCAGTTAGGAACCACCCTTGTGTCCCGGGACCCAGGACAGCCACCCCTGGCATTGAGCCAGAGAGAGTGCAGCGAAGAAGCCAGGTCTTGATCCCTGAGCCGCCAGCACGCCTGAGAGTGTCTGGGTGGGGGCTCCCGTGGGGGGCAGGGAGCCTCATCAGCTGGCAGAAATGCAGCCTTCTGCACTCTCCACACCGCCGTGCTACCAGAGTCTGAGTCGAGCCCCTCATCTCTCCCTGAAGGAGGTTCTCCTGTGCAGGAGCCAGCCAGCTCTCTCTTCAGACCTGGAGAATCTGAGCACTCCCAGCCCTGGGGGTTTGGGGGTGGGGGGTGTGGGGGGGTGTGGATCTCAGTATGCTATTGCTGCTTGGAACCTCTCTGGTGGTCTGGAGCTTCCCAGACAACTGCAGCTATCGTGGTTTTGGGTATAAGCAGGAGTTCCTGTGATCCCAGAGACCCTGACTGGGAACGTGCTCTGCCAGCTGCAGAGGGGGAATTTGTGTGTTCTGAAGCACCCAGAAGGGGAATAGACTGAGGTTTCTCTTAGAGAGTGAGGTCTGGGGGGCAGTTTGCTTTCCTCTAAACCCAAAAACCATCAAAAGCTGCCAAGGCGAGAGAAAACTAATGAACAAACAAACAAAAAAACATCCAGAGAACAAAAGCCTGAAAAACTGGTTTCCTCAGAGCCCACCCCCTTGATGAGGGCAGGAGGACTTAACTCAGGGAACATTGCCTGAAAAACCCTGTGAAAGC
>ML110196.1:49291-98315 GCA_003697995.1 Taxidea taxus jeffersonii | reverse complement strand
TTTTTTTTTTTTTTTGAGGCTCATTTACTCCCATATAAAGGCATTTGGACACAGGGAATGCTGCTAGCTAGCCTAGACAAGAGGGGGGTAGCCAACAGCATTATAAATCCAGGATGCTCCCATGGGTTCTTCTCCTGGGCTTCTGGACCTGGAACTCCTGGGGCCTCGTAAGATATGAGGAGGCTGAGCAGATAAGAGAGACCTGAGTGTCCAGTGCATCCCTGAATTTAAGGCCTGCAGGAGTTTGTTTTCTCCACGTTTTGTGTCCCCCCCCCCCCTTTTTATTCTCCACCTCAGCTTCCCTCTGGTGAGAAAAATAGTTAACAGGCTGAGAGCACTCCCCTAAAAAGGAGGACATAGGATCTTTAGCATGATGACTGGGAGCTAATTCTTCTTTTGTGCTCCAGCGCTCCTGCCTTTCTTGTTTTTATTAAGCAAGTGACATTAGCAAATGAAAGAGGTGACTCTGGAAGCCAAAGGAGATCTGCTCAGTAAGCTGAGCCACTGCAGGTGGTTAGGGGTGGGGGACCCCAGTGTTTGTTTGGTTGAATCTGTTGTTACTCTGGGACCACACCTCCTGGGAGGTGAAAGGTTAATAATGGCTTCCCAGGGGTTAGGGAGGGAAGGCCACTTGGCCAAACAGTTTGGTCCTTTCTCCTGAAATTTATGGCTGGGGTGTCCCTTCTCTTTCACCCCTAGCATGGCCTTCCATCTGTTATCATTGAATAAAAATGCCTGTGGCTCTTTCTAAATATTTGCTCCATTCATTCATTCATTTATTCATTCATGAGTCAGGTGCTGTTCTAGGTATGTCTTTTTTTTTTTAAAGATTTTATTTATTTATTTCACAGAGATCACAAGTAGGCAGAGAGGTAGGCAGAGAGAGAGAGGAGGAAGTAGGCTCCCCACTGAGCAGAGAGCCCGATGCGGGGCTCGATCACAGGACCCCGAGATCATGACCTGAGCCGAAGGCAGAGGCCCAACCCACTGAGCCACCCAGGCGCCCCTATATCTGGATTTCTTTTTCCTTATTCTTTGCGTTTTTATTCTGTCTTTTCCTCTTTTAAAATGTCGTTCTGGTGATGAAAAGTGTCTAGCCTGCAGAGAAACTGATGGTCATGTCAAGTTGGTGCCTGGGTGGCTCAGTGGGTTAAAGCCTCTGCCTTCAGCTCAGGTCATGATCTCAGGGTCCTGGGATCAAGCCCCACATCAGGCTCTCTGCTCAGCAGGGAGCCTGCTTCCCCTTCTCTCTCTGCCTGCCTCTATGCCTACTTGTGATCTCTCTCTCTCAAATAAATAAATAAAAATTAAAAAACAAAAAAAGATGGTTCAGACAGTCATCAAGGACAAATTCCTATGCTCCCATCTCTTCTTTCTTCTGGATAGATATTGACATATCCCCAGTCTTTTCTAGAGGGATTATTTCTTTTCTTCTGTTAGGTGGGAAGATGGGGTAATTTTCCCCAGTTTGCAGTCAGGAAATGGACATTAGTCTGCAATGTGCTGGTGCTGCCTGGGGTTCTTGCCGTCCTCTCTATCCACTAACAGTCTTCCCAGGGTCCTATGAAGGTTCTGGTATATCCCTCGAGCCCGTGCCTTGGTCCTCCCTCTCCCTGGGAGGCTCTTGGACTCCCACCCTGCCTTTGGTCCATTCCAGGCCCAGGAGATGGCAGAAACAGCTGCTTGGGCCATGCCCCTGCTCTCACCTCCCTCCTTCCTACCCAGGATCTTCCCAGACATGTTTTTCTGGCTTTGTTCTGCCAGATGTTACCTTTCTCCTTATTCTGTGCAGGGGCAGCTGTAGGGTTCCATTCAAAAGAGCCAGAGGGCTCACAGCAGAGTGTCTTGTGGGCCTATTGTTTTTACCAGGCTGGATGATGTATATATAGCATCTGGTAGTTAATGAGTGTTTCTAGCCCCATGTTTTGATTTATCCGAGAGATAAGAGAACATACTTTAGTTGCTGCCACATGGCAGTGAGGTCCCGCGGGATAAGAACCAGGAACCTGGAAATCAGCTTGGATTCCTCTGCCCTCTTCCTCATACCCCAGGCCAGTAGGTCACCAGGTTCCATGAGGCTTAACTCCTCCAGATATTTCTTCCTGTTTTTCCTCCCAGGCCTTTGTCCCCCTGAGATCTTACCATTTCTTACCTGAGTTATGTCTTCAGCTTCTTCCCTTTTTTTGTAGCGCCTCCCCCTGGTGGGCCCTGAACACTCCAGTCCATTCTCCATCCCACAATTAGACGAACGAACTACATCTGAAACACAGGTCTGGTCCTGCTCTTCATCCGCTCAGAGCCCTCTGCAGCGCTCCTTAGCTTCTCAGGAACAGTCTAGAGCCCTTAACATGCCCTGCTCTCTAATCCAGTTCCAGCCTGAGCCTCCTTTTTCTCCCCACCTTCTGAAAGGTGCCTGCCTTCCTATTAGTAGTCGGGCTTCCATCAGAGATCCAGAACCAGTATGACATATATGTTCAGGGAGTTCTTACAAGGAATTGGCTTTGCACAGTCATGGGGGCCCGGAAGGCGAGTCTAGGACCTGTATTTCTAGCCATCACGAAGGCCAGGCTGGAACTTTCTGGCACAGCCAAAGCTGCTATGCCTAAGTACAATTTCTTCTGCTGAGAAGCTTCAGTTCTGTTCTTAAGGCCTTTCAACTGATAGAAATCTAGATTATACAGGATAATCTCCCTTACCTAAAATCAACTGATTATAAACTATTTTTTCTTTAAAAGATTTTATTCATTCATTTGACAGAGAGACACAGCGAGATAGGGAACACAAGCAGGGGGAGTGGGAGAAGGAGATGCAGGCTCCCTGCCGAGCAATGAGCCTGATGTGGGGCTCGATCCCAGGACCCCCGGGATCAGGACCTGAGCTGAAGGCAGACGCCCAACTGATTATTAACTTTAATCACATCTACTAAATAGGCTCAAGGCCCTACCCGGGTTAGTGTCTGATTGAGTAACAGGGCTGTGGCCTCTCCAGACTGACATAGGAGACTGACAGTCAAATTTCCCTTCGGCCAGACCTGAGTGCTGTCCTCTGAATGAACAAGCTGGGCTGTCACCTAGGCTGTCTTTGCAGGCTGTACCCTGTGCTGGGTGCCTGAGATGGGTGCTCTTCAGTCTCCCTGGTGCCTGCCATCGCTAGGCGTCCCATCACGGGCTGTACTTACATGCCTGCTGCTCTTTGAGGAAAAGCAAATTACTGAGTCATCCTTGAGTTTCAGACACTTCCATTCTTCCCTCTGTTGCTGGCTGAGGGGTCAGTGTCCCAGAAAGTTGCGGTCAGCTCCATGCAGCTTATTGGTAAAGACAGTCCTCTTCCTTCTCCCTTGTACCATGCATTGAGCCTTTTAAATATCCTTGTGAATTTCATGTGTGTTACTATTGAAGAACACCAGCACAAAATTAGTTTCAATTGCACACAGCAAAGTGCACTTTGAAGAATCATTGAGAGTCGTAGTTTAAGGTTTCCAGATCAGCCAGAACCGCTTTGGTGTGCATTGAGCATTTACTGTGTGCCTGGCCCCGCACTGGTCAGTACACAGGGACACAGGGCTCATGCCTTGGCCTTGAGGAGCTCGTTGTGTAGGGGTCAGATGGACAAATAAGTGATACAGAGGCATAGGGAACAATGGAAATACAGTTGACCCAACAGTCATGTATGTGTGCTCATGTGTATGTGCTTTCAGGGAAGACTTCCTGGAGGAAGTGATGCCTAAACTAAGATGGGAGTATTAGCTTGATGATAAGCACATTTTAATAAAGCAGAAGGGGTGGGCTTATATCCTAGGGCATGGTCCGTATGGGGAACCACAAGCAGCCAAGCACAGTCAGAGCGTGGAATTGGAGGTGGGCAACGGCATGAAGGGCCTAGAAAGGGGCAGGGCTGTGACCTTGACTACCTAACGGAGGGAGGTGGATTTGAGCCTGAGGCCACTGAAGAGTGGTAAGCAGTGGCATGAGTGTATGTGTATGTCACACATTATATTTATAATCCTGTTTAGTGTGACATGTCCTAGTCTTACATGTGCATTACTTTCCATCGAGATTGTCGCCTGCACTGGTGGTCCCTTGAAAGGTTACCTAACCCGTGGGCCTACTGCAGTTTATGCTGTTGGTGCTCGTGAAGTGGTGGCCTGCCATCTGGGTAAGTTTGTCGAGAGAGGCTGAGGGCTGCGTCGGACACCCAGGATCTAATTCCCTGCCACGGAGCAGCCAGAGACACCAACTTCTGACCCAGTCCTCCTGGGGCCTCGGTTGCCTCCTGTTGGGGAGCGTCCTACCCGCCCTTTCTACTTCACACAGTTGGCGTCAAGCTCAAATGAGGTGTTCTCTGTGAAAACACTTTGAAAAGTATAGGGAACAAGAACTTCCACTTTCCACTTTCCACTTATTTATGTCTTCCTTATTTTTTATCAATTTTTATGGTTTCCAGTGTACAAGTCTTTCACTTCCTCAGTTGAATTTATTCCTAAGGATTTTTTTTTTTAAGGGGGGGAGAGGCTAAGGGAGAGGGAGATGCAGGCTCCCCACTGAGCAGGGACCCTGACGAGGGGTCCCATCCCAGGACCCCAAGATCATGACCTGAGCCAAAGGTCAATGCCCCGCTGACTGAGCCAACCAGGTGCTCCTGGACCTGATGTTTTTTAAATGTCCATGTGATCTACAGATTCATTATAATCCCTGTCAAAATATCAATGTTGCATTTTTATTTTTTATTTTGTTAAAGATTTTATTTATTTATTTGACACAGAGAGAGAGATCACAGGTAGGCAGAGAGGCAGGCAGAGAAGAGGGGAAGCAGGCTCCCCGCCAAGTAGAGAGCCCAATGTGGGGCTCAATCCCAGAATCCTGAGATCATGACCTAAGCCAAAGCAAAGGCTTAACCCACTGAGCCACCCAGGTGCCCCTCAATGACATTTTTAAAGAAACAGAAAAAATAATCCTAAAAATAATATGGGATCACAGAGGACCCTAGAAAGTCAAAACAATCTTGAGCAAGAAAAACAACGCTGGAGGCATCACAATTTCTGATTTTAATATGTCACAAAACTATTGTAATTAAAACACTTATAGTACTGGCATAAAGATAGACCTATACACCAGCAGAACAGAAAAGAAAGCCCAGAAATAAACCCACACATATACAGTGAACTGATTTTGATAAGGGTGCCAAAAATACACGGTGGGGAAAGGATAGTCTCATCATGGGAGAACCGGATAGCCACACGCAGAACAAAATTGGACTCTTTTCTCACACCACACACAGAGATCAACTCAAAATGGATTAAAGACCTAAATTTAAGACCTGAGACTGTAAAACTCCTAAAAAAAATATAGAGGAAAAGCTTCATGACATGGGTCTTGGCAATGATTTCTTGACTATGACACCAAAAGCAGGAAAAGGCAAGTGAGATACAAAGTCCAAACACCAAACATTCCCAGTGGCTACTCCTCTCTGGTATTATGGTTGGAGCGTTCTGTGTGCATGTGTGTGCTCACGCGCTTGTGGATGTTTCTATGTTTTTAAGGTATTGCTTTTTCAGTGCCTGTTATTTGATTTTATTTTAATTTAATGGGTTGCTTGGGTAACATGTGCACATGGTACAAAGGCACAGATGAAAAAGTCTCTTTTCCCTGCCCCCAGCCACTTATTCCTTTCTCTGGAAACAGCTGCAGTGACCAGTTCCCTAATCCTTCCAGAGATCCTGTATACATCTGCAAGCAATACATGGGGGATATACTCGCCCCCATTTTACACAAATGTTAGTATATTTTACACAGATGTTAGTATATTGCATGTATCTTGTTTTCTTGGAAACAAAAGGTTTCTAGAAAGGTAAAAAGTACAAATGCAAGGACGTTAATAGCTTTGATCTCATTTTGTGTGTGAACACTAGCTCAATGGCGTGTAAATGGGTATTCCATGAAGGAAAGTTTCCTAGCTGGGTTTGGAAACCACTTTTAAACAGGTTTCATGGGGCGCTTGGATGGCTCAGTGGGTTGAGTGTCTGCCTTCAGCTCAGGTCATGGTCCCCGGGGTCCTGGGATGAGCCCCACATCCAGCTCCCTGCTCCATAGGGAGTCTGCTTCTCCTCCTCCTTCCCGCTCATGCTCTCTATTTCTGTCTCAAATAAATAAAATATATTAAAAAAAAAACAAAACTGGTTTCATTACTGCAAAGACTTCCAGGAGACCGTAGTCTGTTGACTGCCTGCCTCCATCTAGAAGACAGGAGAAAAATCCCAAGTGCCCTGAGCTTATCCTACCAAGGAAACCCCTTTTGCCGAACTCCTTGTGGGGGGAGATGTTTGAGGAAGTCTGGGGAAACTCTGGGTTCTTATGAAGCATCTTTCTGGGAGTTGATAGGCTCATCAGGTGGTCCCAAAGGCCCCTCCAGAGGGCCACTGTCTCTAAGCAGCTGTCATAGTGGGATGGAGAGAGACAAAAACTGCCAAAGGCCTCTCCCCTGGGGAGTCTTGGAGGAGTCTGGGCACTGGGGACCATTGGATAGAATCTGGGCTGTTTGAACGGTATTCATGGGACCTGGGATTGAGTTTTCCCGGCACTCCCATCCTGCTGTCCTCCCCTTACTAATGACACTCACTGTGCTGGTCCTGCCCCAGAGTTGTTGTGGCTTTGGGTGTGGAAATGCCCTAATCAGATGTTACACACACACACACACACACACACACACACACACATAGAGTCAGGCACACACACAATGGCAGTTTCAAGGAGTAGAGTTTCACTTCACAGTTTTCATAGATCAGAGGGCTTTCAAAGGCCCCCTGGAGATTCAGCTAAATTGTGCTAGTTAGGGAAAGTCAGACTTTTAAGTTTTTAATGTAGGGAACTCTTTAGATCAGCTGACCTTTTATAGATGAGGAAACAACCTGCTTGCCCAATATTAATTCTCATGATAATTTACTTTAAAAAAAATGTATCTTTTGGGAGGAAAATGTGCAAAAAGATATCCTTGCAGATGCCTGGCTTCCCTCTGTGGCTTGGCAGCATTTCTTTAGCTGTTGATTAAGGATCAGGGAGCCTCTTGTGAAATTCTCTGTAAATCAGAACAGCTTTTGTCCCCAAGCCTAAAACCATCAGTGGTAAGTGTATTTATTTGATGGAAGGTTCTGGCAACACAAATTTTTCTATGGCTGATTAGTCTTACATCATTGCAAGTGCTTATAAATTATATTTTTAAAATGAAATATTTGGCTTCTTTTTGTGGGGTTTAGTGAGGGTTTAATTTACATACAGAAAAATGTATTCCTTTTAGGTGTGCAAGTTTAAGTTTTGACCAGTGTGAACAGTTACGTAACCACCACCATCATTAAGATAGGGTATTTCCGGGGCACCTGGGTGGCTCAGTGGGTTAAGCCTCTGCCTTCGGCTCAGGTCATAGTCTCAGGGTCCTGGGATGGAGCCCCACATCGGGATCTCTGCTCAGCAGGGAGCCTGCTTCCCCCTCTCTCTCCCTCTCTGCCTACTTGTGATATCTCTCTCTGTGTCAAATAAATATATAAGATCTTAAAAAAAGAAAAGATACAGGATATTTCCATCATCCCCCACCCCTCAATTCCCTAGTAACCCTTTGTAACCAGCCCCATCCTTCCTCTCCAATCCCGACAACAGCTGATCTGACTTCTGTCCCTATTTTGCCTTTTCTGGGATGTCATAAATGAAAGGTATGGCCTTTTGAGTTGGATTTCTTTCACTCTGGATAATGCTTTTGAAATTCATCAGTGTGCTTATCCGTAATTCATTCCTTTTGTTGCTGAGTAGCGTTCACCGTGTAGATGTTCGCCATTTTACGCACTTGATGGGCACTTGGGTTGCTTACAGACTTTAGTGATTATGAATAAAGCTGCAATGAACATTTACTAGGAGGTCTTGGTTTGGATATGTGTTTTCATTTCTCTTGGGTAAATCTGTTTCGGGGTTAGAAGGCTGTTTTCCAAGGCGACTGTACCATTTCACATTCCCACCAGCAATGCATGAGTATTTCAGTCTAGCATTTGATACTGTCTTTTATTTATTTTGATATTTTTTGACTATTCCAATAGATGGATTGTGGTATTTCATTGTGGTTTTGACTTGTATCTCTCTAATGCCTAGTGAGTTGAGCATCTTTTCACGTTCTTATTTGCCATTTGTCTGTTAAAATCTTTGGCCCATTTTGAAAAAGTTTTTTTTCTCTTTTCAGATTGTATGAGTTCTTCATGTATTTTAGATACAAGCCCTTTATCAGATATGTGTTTCGCACATGTTTTCTCCCAGTCCTTGTTTTGGCTTTTTGTTAATTACTTTTAGCAGCATCTTATGACGAGCATAAGTTTTTGTTTTTTTTTTAAGATTTTATTTAGTTATCAGAGAGAGAGTGGGAGCGAGCACAGGCAGACAGAATGGCAGGCAGAGGCAGAGGGAGAAGCAGGCTCCCTGCCGAGCAAGGAGCCCGATGTGGGACTCTATCCCAGGACGCCGGGATCATGACCTGAGCCGAAGGCAGCCGCTTAACCAACTGAGCCACCCAGGCGTCTCGAGCATAAGTTTTTAATTTTAATGAAATCCAATTGATCGTTTTTTTCCTTATTGTTTGTGTATTTGTTGTGTCCTAAGAAATCTTTGCCTTACCAAGATCATAAAACTTTTGTCCTATGTTTTCTTTTAGAAATCTTTTCTTTTTTTTAAAGATTTTATTTATTTATTTTACAGACAGAGATCACAAGTAGGCAGAGAGGCAGGCAGAGAGAGGGGGAGGGAAGCAGGCTCCCTGCTGAGCAGAGAGCCTGATGCGGGACTCGATCCCAGGACCCTGAGATCATGACCTGAGCTGAAGGCAGAGGCTTAACCCACTGAGCCACACGGGCGCCCCTTCTTTTAGAAATCTTATACTTCTGGTTTATATTTTTAGTTTTCTGGGGCACCTGGGTGGCTCAGTCGTTAAGCGTCTGCCTTCAGCTCGGGTCATGATCCCGGCGTCCTGGGATCGAGCCCCACATCGGGCTGCTTGCTCGGCGGGAAGCCTGCTTCTCCCTCTCTCACTCCCCCTGCTTGTGTTCCCTCTCTCGCTGTGCCTCTCTCTCTGATGAATAAATAAATAAAAGATTTAAAAAAAAAATTCTTATATTTTTAGTTTTCTGATGCATTTCACGTATTTATATATGGTGTGAGTTATGGGCCAAGGTTCATTTTTTTGCATATGTATGTCCAATTTTTCAAGAACTGTTTGTTGAAAAGACCATCCTTTCTCCAATGGCCCTTTGTCAAGTAGCAGTTGACCACATATTTCTGGACCATGTTCTCTTCCTTTGGTGTGTATACCTGTCCTTTCACCAGTACTACACTGTCTTGATGACTGTAGCTCTATAGTATATCTTGAAATCCAACTTTGTTTCTTTGTGTTTTGGCTATTATAGATCCTTTGCTTTTCATTTCTTCTCTTTTAATTTTTATTTATGTATCTATTTTAAAGATTTTATTTATTTATTTAACAGAGAGAAAGAGATCAGAGAGGCAGGAAGAGGGAGAGGGGGAAGCAGACTCCCCGCTGAGCAGAGAGCCTTATACAGGGCTTAATCCCAGGACCCTGGGATCCTGTCTGGAGCTGAAGGCAGATGCTTAGCAACTGAGCCACCTAGGCGCTCCTCAGTTCGTCAATTTCTATAAAAAATAAAATTGCGCTAAAACTTTTATTAGGATAATGTTAAATCTGTAGATTAATTTGAGGATGATTAATAACAACATTGAGTCTTCTAATGTGTATATCTCTCTCTCCAATCTTCTATTCTTCTGTGTGTTACGAATGTAAATTTTGACCTTTGACCTCTGGAGTCTTTGGAAACCTGTGAAACCAAATGCCTCCCAGACACGGAGGAGTAAGCAGTGCAGCTGCAGGAAGGGACAGAGGGAACAGAAATCCGGGAAGACCTGTTTAAATTCTCAAGAGGGGCCCTGATGATCAAAAAGGAACAAATCCCTTAGGAACAATTAGAAAATCCATATCAACTGAAGGGAAAAGGATTTTGAAAGGCAACAAAAGATGACACTGGCTTTAGTTGTAAGAGCACGAGCAGAATCCTGTTTATTGTGGTGGTTCCCTGTTATTTGGGAGTTTACTCTGTCAGCTTGGGAGTGGGTTCAGGGATTGGAGGGTAGAAGCATTTTCAGGTCTTCTTTTTTCCTGTCCGCACCCCACGAATTGATCAAGGCCTTTCCCTTAACTGTTGATTAAGAACTGGGCTCAGCCAGCTCTGAGCTGGGAGCCAGGAACAGTGAGCAGTGCTGGGGCTCCTTGCCCTGTGGGCATAGGCCAAGCGACCTTTTATGCACTGAGAAAGGCATCTGTCATTTTGTCCTTGTGTCTCCCTCGGGGGCAGAGGCTGGGAGCCTGTGCCTAGTTCCTGCTGAAGAACCCAAACTGGAAGGTGCTCATTCTGGCCAGACCTCAGCCATGCCAAGCCCAAGCCAAGCTTCACTGCTGCCTTCCATGAGTGGCCGGTAGGCAGCCTTTCTCCCAGCCTTTGCTTGGGCTGTTCTGGGGGGCCTCTGAATCCACTGGTCAGGGCCAACATTTAAAGAACGAGGAAGAAGGATTTCAGAACATAGTGCTCACTAAATGTCAGTGGTGAAGAACCCAGCTCTGGAGCTAGAGGGCCAGGCTTCCCATCTTATCAAGGCTACAGAGACCGGGAGCAATTTATTTAAGTCTGCTTCCCCTTCAGGAGAACTTAGGTATTGTGACTACGTGGGGTTGTTGGAGGGGTCGTGAAACCATGCAGGTAAAGTACTTAGAAAAGCGCCTAGCGCTAGCTGAGTTCTCAGTGTTTGCGGTTCACTGTGATCGCAGATCTCACAGGCGCCAGACAGCACCGCACATGCGGCCGCCACAAGCGTCCTGGAGGCCTCATTCTGTCACTCTGGAGCTCATACTTTGGCCATCTTGGTTCCACGTGCCAAAAGATCACTACTGGGTTAAAACAGACGCAGAAACAACTTTCTTCTTTCTCAGGACTGCGCTAGTGTGCCCCAGGGTTTGCTTTTTCAGATTCAACCAGGCAGGGTTGGTCTCTGAGCCTGTGAGACCTGGACTCCAGTCCTAACTTGTCCCCTCACTGGCCCATCCCTGGCTATCTCTGGACGTCAGCATCAGGCTGTGGAGTGGGCCTGTTCCGTATGGAGTAGCGCCATTATCATTCCACTGAGTCACTGCATGATTTCTTGGAGGCCAGTAATTCCTGACCTTTTCCTTTCATTTAATTCATTTAATATACAAATCACTATTTCCTGAAAATAAGGAATAAGGCATGCTATTAATCTAGAGTGAATAAAAACTGTATTTTGAAAAATTGAAAATTGTGTGGATTTCTACTACTTCCCATCTCACAGAGGCACTTGCAGCTTCTGGAAGCTGCAGAAGGAGTCCAGACCAGAGGGGCTCATCTCTGCATCAGACTGCAGAGACAGGGCCCTTGAGGCCTGCCCCTGCCTTATCTTCTGTGTGGGAGGCCTCTCCTGTCTGATGGGGTGAGGTCCCTGTGCACAGAAATGGAAAGCTAGTGAGGGTGGGAGCCTCGCAGGCCAGAGTATCTGTATCTGTCCCTGTACCAGATTTTGATTCCTATTGGAATAGAGGAAAAAAAAATTTTTTTTGCCTGCAAGGAGCAATTTTGATATTTGCTTTTGTTTTTGTTCGCTTTATTTTTGACCCAGCCTTTGCCAGAATCCATTTCTTGGGTCCCCTAGGTGACTCACATGGTTAAGTGCCTGCCTTCGCCTGAGGTCATGATCTCTGGGTCCTGGGATCATGCGCCACATGGGGCTCTCTGTTCAGTGGGGAGCGTGCTTCTCCCTCTACCCCTGCTTGTGCTCTCTCTCTCTCTCTCTCTCTCTGTCAATGAGTAAACAAAATCTTTAAAAAATGATCTTTAAAAAATATAAAATCTTTAAAAAATAGAGATTTCTTTAAAAAAAAGATCCATTTCTTTTAAACTTTTCATCATGTCATCCTCTGTTACCCTAGAAATGGAATAAAGGTATGGCGTGGTTTTTATTTATATAATTATCTTTTAAGTTTTATTTATTTAAGGAATTTCTACACCCAACATGAGGCTCGAACTCACTACCCTAAGATCAAGAGTCACATGCTCTATCTACTGAGCCACCCAGGCACTCCTGGTGGGTCTTTATTTATTTTTATTTATACTTTTTCAAGATTTTATTTATTTATTTGTCAGAGAGAGAGAGAGCACAAGCATGGGGAGCGGCAGGCAGAGAGAGAAGCAGGCTCCCAGCTGAACAGGGAGTCCAACGCAGGACTCGATCCCAGGACCCTGGGACCACGACCTGAGCTGAAGGCAGATGCTTAACTAACTGAGCCACCCAGGTGCTGCCCCCTCTCACACACCCCCCCTCCGAGGGTCTTTAAGTGGTAATCCTGGGTCACATAAACTGGCCTGGATCTGGAGAGAAATAGCATTTGGTGATGGCATTTATCAGAAAGCCCAGGTCTGTGTTTTTTGTTTATTGTTTATTGTTTACTTATTTATTTAAAGATTTTATTTATTTATTTGACAGAGAGATCATAAGTAGGCAGAGAGGCAGGCAGAAAGAGAGGGGGAAGCAGGCTCCCCGCTGAGCAGAGAGCCCGATGCAGGGCTCGATCCCAGGACCCTGAGACTGTGACCCAAGTCGAAGGCAGAGGCCCAATCCGCTGAGCTACCCAGGTGCCCCTATTTTTTGTTTTTAAACTGAGCTTAATTGTCTAGCTCTGCAGTCGCCCATTGTTATACGCTATATTTGCTGTTTGAAATCCCTGGTAATAACTTTTTTTTTTTTTAATTTTTTAAGTGTAGTGTTCTGTTTTTACTGAATCAAAACACTGTTAGTGTTTACTGGATGTGACTTTAGAAGAAAGTTGAAGACAGTGGACTACCCACAGTATGGCATGTATGGGATTGTTGGTGGTACACAAGTTGGGCATGTTTTAAAATTAAAAATTAAGTATTTTTTTAAAAAAGATGTATTTAGGGACGCCTGGGTGGCTCAGTTGGTTAAGTGGCTGCCTTCGGCTCAGGTCATGATCCCAGCGTCCTGGGATCGAGTCCCATATTGGGCTCCTTGCTCAGCAGGGAGCCTGCTTCTCCCTCTGCCTCTGCCTGCCACTCTGTCTGCCTGTGCTCGCTCCCGCTCTCTCTGACAAATAAATAAAAAAAAATAGTCTTTCTCTAAAAAAAATTTTAAAAAAAGAAAAAAGATGTATTTATTTGAGAGAGAGAAAGTTTGCATGCATGCACATGAGCTGTGGGGAAGGGGCAGAGGGAGAGGAAGGAGATAGCGGATTCCAAGTTCAACGAGGAGTGGGACCTGGGGTGAGATCATGACCTGAGCCAAAATCAGGAGTCAGCTGGACGCTTAACCGACTGAGCCACCCAGGGGTCCTTAGCATTTTCTTAATGATCTAACGTGTACCTTCTGTTGTAGCAAATGGTACTGATTTTCCTCTTAAAGGAGGAACATAAAATTTCCTTAGTAATGATTTTAATGCAGTTGATTTTAAGATAAACTTTATATATGTAGATAGGTCCCAAATCCCAAAGGTGATTGATGATCAGGAAACAACGGCCTAGGGTTTCTGAGACACTAGCTTTCCAACTTCCCTAAACCCTAAGGAGTCCCGTGGTGGGTTTGGTGTTGCCCAAGCTTCCTTGGGGTTGAGTACTGTGTCACACACTCATTTTCAAGTTAACGATTTGTCAGTAGCTGAGATCCCATAACATCTCATCTGTTTATACTTAGATTTTTGCATAGGTTTGCCAGCCTCCTGGGAGTGTGGGGGCTGGGGGACGGCTGGGGCAATAGGGACGTTCCTGACCAAGGAAGCAGGACGAGGGAGAGGTGTGGTTCCTCCGTACTAATTCTCTGCAGATGCCAACTGGGTGTCCCACAATTTAATTCTGACACCGGCTACCTGGAGTTAGTTTAAACTAACTAACATCCCATAAGACGGGCCCCACTTCAGGTGATAGTTGAAAGTATTGGGTCCCCAGGTTACCAACATTTCTAACTTGGCTACAAAATCAGGAGTTCCCACACCATCTCATTAATTTGTTAGAATAACTCACAGAACTCAAGTGTTTTACTTACTATTATCGGTTTATGACAAAGGATGCAACACAGGAACAACCAAATGCAAGGAATGCGTAGGGCAAGGTGTGGGGGTGGGGGTTCAGAGCCTCTTTGCCCTCTCCAACACCTTGGGCCAGTCACTAATTGGAAAGCTCTCCCAACTTCATTTTCGTGGAGGGTTCATTATATGGACATGATTTATTATGTTTTGAGAGACTGTAAGTAATCTATACCCAACATGGGGCTTGAACTTATAACCTGAGATCAAGAGTCACACGCTCCACCGACAGCCAGCCAGGTGGCCCATGATTTATTAAATTATTGCCAGTGGGGGGCGCCTGGGTGGCTCAGTGGGTTAATGCCTGTGCCTTCGGCTTGGGTCATGATCTCAGGGTCCTGGGATCGAGCCCCACGTCGGGCTCTGTGCTCAGTGGGGAGCCTGCTTCCTCCTCTCTCTCTACCTGCTTCTCTGCCTACTTGTGATCTCTGTCTGTCAAATAAATAAAATATTTAAATTATTTGCCAGTGGATGTGGCACCTGGGTGGCTCTGTTAGTTAAGTGTTTCTCTTCAGCTCAGGTTGTGATATGGGGGTCCTGGAATCAAGCCCTGCATCCGGTTTCCTGCTCAGCAGGGAGCCTGCTTCTCCTTCGTCTCTCTCTGCTTCCTCCCTCCTGCTCGTGCATTGGCGTGCTCTCTCTCATAAATAAAATTTTAAAAAAATTAAAAAATAAATTATTTGCCATTGGTGATGAATGGAATCTCCAGTCCCTCACCCATCCCCAGAGATTAGGAAGTGGGGCTGAAAGTTCCAGACTTCTAATCAAGGCTTGTTCTGGCAACCAGCCCCCATCATGAGGCTATCTAAAGGGGCCTGGCATTCACCCTTATCATTCAGGAAATTCCAAGGGTTTTAGGAACCAGGAACTGTGCCAGGAACTGGGGCTGGAGACCAAATATCATTCCATGATAGGATAAGGGGAGACACACAAAGTCAAACACAACTCCATCCTTGCAAGAAGAATAGGAGGAAGAGGGAGCCCCAAGATTCTAGGGTGTTTGCTCCATGAGCAAATGTATAATGGATTTTAACTCTTTTTTTTTTTTTTAAGATTTTATTTGACAGAGAGGGAGAGAGTGAGAAAGCACAAGCAGGGGGAGCAGTAGAGGGAAAGGGAGAAGCAGGCTCCCTGCTGAGCAGGGAACCTGATGCAGGGCTGGATCCCACAATCCTGAGATTAGGTCATGACCTAAGGCAAAGGCAGCTGCTTAACTGACTGAGCCACCCAGGCTCCTCTTAACTCATTTTCTAATACAATTGTTGTCCAGTTGTGTCAGTAAAAAGCCTTTATTTAAAGATTTTATTTACTAAAAAAAAAAAAAAGATTTTATTTATTTATTTGACAGAGATAGCACAAATAAGTAGAGCAGCAGGCAGAAGGAAAGAGAGAAGCAGGCTCTTTACTGAGCAAGGAGCCTGATTCGGGGCTCGATTTAGGACCCTGATATCATAACCTGAGCTGAAAGCAGAGGCTTTACCCACTGAGCCACTAGCTGCCCCAAGTCTTTTTTTTTTAAGATTTATTTGAGAGAGTGAGTGAGTGAGAGAGAGCACATGAGCAGAGGGAGAAGCCGACTCCCCACCGAGCAAAGAGCCTGACTGGGGACTTGGTCCCAGGACCCTGGGATCATGACCTGAGCCGAAGGCAGAGGCTTTAACCCACTGAGCCATCCAGGCACCCCTATTGTTCAGTTTTTAATATTCATCTTTATTAATTTTATCAGGAATGCACACACCTGCATTATTCTGAATCAGGGACAGTTTATTGTCTCATCACTTTATTTTATTTAATATTTTTTTAAAGATTTTGTCAGAGAGAGGGAGAGAGAACACACAAACAGGGGGAGCAGCAAGCAGGAGGAGAAGCAGGGAACCTGGTGTGGGACTCTATCCCAGGACCCTCGGATCATGACCTGAGCCGAAGTCAGACATTTAACCAACTGAGCCACCCAGGCATTCCTATTTCTTTTTTTTCAGGCCTTCCTATTTCATCACTTTATTTTTTTTTTTTTAAAGATTTTGTTTATTTATTTGACAGACAGAGATCACAAGTAGGCAGAGAGGCAGGCAGAGAGAGGAAGGGAAGCAGACTCCCCCCTGAGCAGAGAGCCCGATGTGGGGCTCGATCCCAGGACCCTGAGCCGAAGGCAGAGGCTTTAACCCACTGAGCCACTCAGGCGCCCCTATTTCATCACTTTAATTATATTGTACAGTGAAAAAATAAGTTATGCACTGTCTTCTGGCCTCGATTGTTTCTGGTGAGAAGTCAGCTGCTAATCTACTTGCGGTTCCCTTGAATGTGAGGAGTTGTTTTTCTCTTGTATCTTTCAAGATTTTCTTCTTGTCTTTGGCTTTCTGTGTCTTCATTCCAATGTGTCTGTGTGTAGCGCTACCCTACTTGAAACTTTTTGAGCTTCTGGGATATACAGATTGGTTTTCAGCAAATCTGGGAAGTTTTAACTATTGTTTCTTCAAATATTTTTTCTGCTCCTTTCTCTTTCTTCCACTTCCCTCCTTACACATAGATTGGTGCACTTAAAGGAGTCTTGCATTTCTCTGAGGCTCTTTTCATTTTTCTTCATCCTGTTTTCTGTTCTTTGGCTTGCTTATATAATCTCTGTTGATCTATCTTCAGGTTCCCTGCCAGATCAAGTCTACTGTTCAAGTCTACTGTTGAGTCCCTCAAATGAATTCTGAAGTTTGGTCATTGTACTTTCCAACTCCAGAATTTTCATTTAGTTATTATTTTTTAATTATTATTTTTTAAGATTTTGGTTTTTATCAGAAAAAAGAGAGAAAGAGCACAAGCACTGGAAGCAGCAGGCAGAGCAGGCAGAGGGAGAAGCAGGCTCCCCACTGAGCAGGGAGCCCGATGTGGGGCTCGATCCCATGACCTCAGGATCATGAGCTGAGCCGAAGGCAGCTGCTTAACCGACTGAGCCACCCAGGCACCCTTCATTTAGTTTTTATAGTTTCTCTTCATCAATAGTCTCTCTTTGGTGAGATGTCTACTTTGTTAAGCAGTTCCTAGGACATATGGCTACTTTGACGTCTAAATTTGGCATCTGGTCCCTTTCATTGGCAATTTCTCTTGCCTGATTTTCCGCCAGCATGTGGGGCCCGGGTTCCTGGTTCTTTGCAGGTCTTAGGTTGAAAACTGGACCTTTCAGGTAATCTATTATAGCAGCTCTAGATACAGATTCCTCTTTCCCCTCTCTCGGACTTATATTTCATCTTGTGGCTTGACTAGGCTATGTTAGCAACATCATCCCTTTCCCCACCAGCCGGGGAACTCTGGTGTCGCTCCTGGTCCTGCACATGGTACCTGGGGCTGCCAGTGGCTTTAGCTCTTTAAAGCGCTTTGTGCCTTTCCCTGAGCTCTAGGGTAAGATGTCCACTTCATCTGGTGTCCCACCACTCTTATTAGTCTCTGATTAGGACTGATTGCTCTTTTGTTTTCAACAGTGCCCTGGGGCAAACTTGCTCAGCAGTCTGGTCCAGTTAAATTCTGGCAGGGATGGTTTTTTCAGGTCACTCTGACCTGAAAGGTCTGACCCCAGGAAAGGTCTTTTTTAGATACCTTTTTCTGGTCCTCTCTAGTGGGCTAGCTGGTTTACAGTTTAGCTCACTGTTCTTAAGAGGAGCTATTGTATTTTAGCAGTGCCCTGAGGCTTGACCTTTCCTACAGACTTCTTCAGTCCTTCCTTCCCAGAATGCTTTGGAATTCCTATGCTTATGGACTGCCTCTTCCTGTGGGCAAACTGAGCCCGTGCTCTGGGTGCTGAAGACCGTGGTAGCTCTTGAGGGTGGACCCTATGCCCCAGAAGTGAGCTGGGGTGGAGGTGGTTGGGGTCCCTGGGGTCTTGGCTTGCTGCTCCTGGAGCAGAGCTAGGACGGGTAGACAAAGGGAATCCCCAACCCTTCAGCTATGATCACCAGGAATTTCAGTTTAGCTTCTTCAGCCTGGAATTGGAGGGAATGGAAAATGTGGGCAGACTGACCCTCCCAGTGAGATATTCTAAATTTTGATTGGGAGCTGAGGGAAGGGGATCCCCGACTTCTTGGCCATATTTGCCTGGAGTGGAGCCTCATCAAACTGAGCTGGAGGTAGGGGAAGGATGGGATGGGGAGAGGGTGGTGGCTCATTTGCCACAGACTCTTGGTTCTTACCAAGTTTAACTAGATTTTCTTCAATAAATGTTTCTTCATTTGACATATGCCCTTAGAATTTCCAGGGACTTTGGTATTTTGTTTCATGGTTTCCACCAGCTTTGTTTTGCCAGGAGTGGTCCAAAGAGTTTCTCACACTGACGTCCTGAAGTGGCTTAGCTATCACAAACTACACCAGTCCTGGGGCAATACTGTGACAGGCAGTTCGGAAAACCTCCCACACACGTGGCTGGACATTCCATAGAATCAATTTTCTCTCTTTTTCCACAGAAGGGCATTTGCCTCTCCTTTCCTTCCCAAAAGGAGAAAAACCTTTCCTACTCGGAGGCAGGGTAGGAAAGCATTCTGTGTTCTCTAACCTTTTGCAATGTAAACACATCTCTCTGAGGTCAGATAAGCTCCAGCTTTTTAACCTAAAGAGGTCTCCAAGGTTATGTGTCTCATTTCCCTTGAAATATAAACACATATAATATCAACCTCCAGAATTAGGTGAATCTCTCTGGAGCTCTCTACCTCTGCAGTTGAAAATTAACTTTCCAAGACTTGGCTCTTTACCCAGGATCCCAAGTTTTTAGCAAATTTATTCAGCAAACCCCAGCTGCACAGAAACAAACTTTTCTCTCTACCCAGGGATTGCACCTCCTTGTGTTTCTCCATAGGTGGCTACTGGTAAATATTTCCATAATATGCCACTCCTCTGGTCAGTTTATTTTAATCTGACCAGCAGGAGATAAGACCAAGTCCATTGGGTTTGTTGTAAACCACACTTACCCAGCTCTCGCCAGCAGAACTCCCAAGGGCAGGACGAGGTCATTCCCACTGCAGTGGTTTTAGCCTCAGCCTACAAGGTCCTGGCTTTTGTCAGCTGAACAAACCGTATTTACCTTCAAAGCCTACCTTAGAATGGCTGGTGGCTTCCCCGTGTTTCTGAATTAACCTTGCCTGCTTGGCCTGAGGCATATGCCCAGTTTCAGCTAGATAGACTAATATGCTGTGTAGACTTTGCCTTGGCCTGCAAGAAAATCTGGAACAAATTATGCCATCCAAATAACTGGCCCCACTGAGTTGAAGCTGACCTGAATGTCTTTGAGGCTGAGGCAAGGCCATGAATCACTTCAACTAAAAAGTTAGGAATAGGGGTGCCTGGGTGGCTCAGTGAGGTAAGCCTCTGCCTTCAGCTCAGGTCATGATCTTAGGGCCCTGGGATTGAGCCCCACATCAGGCTCTCTGCTCAGTGGAGAGCCTGCTTCCCTCTCTCTCTCTCTGCCTGCCTCTCTGCCTACTTGTGATCTCTCTCTGTCAAATAAATAAATAAAATCTTAAAAAAAAAAAAAAAAAGGAAAAGGAGCACCTGGGTGGCGTAGTCATTAAGTGTCTGCCTTTGGCTCAGGTTATGATCCCGGGGTCCTGGGTTCGAACCCTGCATCGGCTCCCTGATTGGCGGGAAGCCTGCATCTCCCTCTCCCACTCCCCATGCATGTGTTCCCTCTCTTGCTGTGTCTCTGTCAAATAAATAAAAATTTAAAAATCCTCCTACTCCTCCTCTTCATTTTAAAGATTCTTTTAAAGATTTTGACAGAGTGAGGGAGAGAGAGAAGGAACACAAGCCAGGGGAGTGGGAGAGGGAGAAGCAGACTTCCTGCGAGCCGGGAACCTGATGTGGAGCTGGATCCCAGGACCCTGGAATCATGACCTGAGTTGAAGGCAGATGCTTAACGACAGAGCCACCCAGGTGTCCTGACACTTGGAATATTCCTGATAAGCCCCTCTAGGTGTAGGTCAGTGTTTTCACCAGAGATAAATTAATGCCTGCCTTTCATACAGCCCCAGAGGGTACACATGGCATCCCTGGGAACAGAGAGTTTACAGCTTGTAGGGCCCTCGGGTGGGATTGTACATCAGTCTGGTGGCCTAAGTGCATAAGATCCCTAAGGAGGCCTTCCACCAGTTGATAAGTTTTAGGGTTTCCCCCACTTCGGCCCAAATTACTCAATTCAGTTCTTATTTTCAGAGGGACTGACTTCAGGCAGTCAGTTTCAAGCAGGAGCTGGGCTCATCCCTTCCTGTCTGGTGAGCTGTCAGGCCTCAGGAGCATGGGCAGTGCTCGGTTTGAATCTGGGATGCTGACAGCAGCAAGGCTGGCAGTTAGGGAGAGGGGCACAGCAGTGGGCAGCAGGTCGGGAGAGCAAGGAGTGTTCTGGGAGGACGACTCCAGGAGCAGATTCTGAAAAACAGACATCATGAATCCTCTGCCCTTCATCTCCTGGGTCTGAAGTTCTCCCTTCTCTAGGGCCTTGCTTTTGGCTCTCCTTTCATTGTTCCTAAATCAGTGTGTCTCACAACTGTAACTTCACAGAGTTTTTTCCATCGTCCTCTCCTCTTTCTCAGACATTTCACCCACAAGGGTGCAAGAGAGACAAAAAGCCTTTTCACAGAACATTTTCACACAATTCACACAGACTTAATCATTACATCTGCATCTCCTAAGACCCTTTTTAGGCAAGCTGATCTGGGATTATTGTTAAGGGAGAGTAAAAGCTACAGCATGTCCGGGAGACTGGTTAGGGCAGAATTCCAAATTAAAACATTTTTTTGGAAATAGATCTAACCTGTCCCCACTCTTACTGTTCTGACCCTGAGCCAGTGCAAAGCCTAGAGAGGATCAGCCCTCCGTGGTGACCGCTGCCCTGGGTAATCAGGCTGTCTTCCTGTGGCATATGTGCCGGGAAGAGGGGAGTCAGACCAGCACCTCGTTGCTGAGTGACCCCTGCCAGAACCAGAAAAGGCACAAATGGCCAGAAAGGTCAGGAAGGCCGAACACACAAAGCCAACAGCTATGAGATCTCGCCAAGAGAGGGCCCCTCTGACTCAGACTACCAGAGCTGGTGAAGGGGCCAGGCTTCTCATGATTTTGACCTTCCTCTGCCTTGCGGCTTTCCTAGGAATCTTTCCAGGAGAGAGGCTGTCTCCATCAGCGGCGGCCCCACTGGACAACAGCCCTTTCTGCGGGCACCTGTGTGCAATACAGACAGGCCTACCAGCATTCATGCTTTCCACACACACATCCATGCTTTCCACACACACACATTCATGCTTCCCACACACATGCACATTCCACACCCACCCAAAAGAGGGTCTTTCAACATTCCCAGAGTTCAGCTCACATGGCAACCACACCTGTTTACAGTTTAGCAGAGCTGAAAATCTGGAAAAAAACCAACAACAAAAAAACCCCGTGGCTTTTCCTTCTTGGAGCAGCAAGAAAAGAGGGCTGCCTCTTTTTCATGCTAAGGAGAACTTCTGCCCAGCTACTGGGGCCTTTCTTGCAAGGATTTTTGTAAAAGTGCTTTTTACCCGGTAGTCATAGGGTCCGAGTTGACCCATTCCACAAATGCAAGCATCTGATTTCCACAGGATCTCATTCCTCACTACCTTTCCCGAGGCAAGCACATCTGCGTGGAGTCTCCCAAATCTAGAATCTAGTAAGATTTCAGGTCTCCAAATTGATGGTAAGAAGCCAACAGTTTTCTCCTGAATGCCAGAGAACCTCAGGACTAAGACGTCCATTCCACTCACAGTGACAAAAAACGACAGCCTTCTCTTTGCAGCCTTCCCTGAGGGAGGGAGTGGGGGAGACGAGCATAGAACATCCAAGTCAATTTCTGCCGTTGGTTCAGAAGCCATAACACAAAAAGTCATACAAATCGGTTTTTAAACTCCTTTTCTCCCCAGCAAAGTTTTGCCCAAACTCCTAAGCAGTTAAAATTAGCATTTACGGGGATGAAATCACAGCTGCAGGGAGAAGCTGTCTCCTCCCCGGTGGGGAATGCAAAAGCGGGGCAAAACTGCAGACTGTAGAGTGGGGTTTCATAACTGCCCTCTCCTTCCTCCGCTGGGCACGTGCAAGAATGCTCCAGGATTCCCTCTCCTCGCTAAGGGAGGCCCGGCTCCACATTCTGCAGCATCTCCATTCACCCCGTGCTCTGCGTCCTCTCTCCCCACATGGTGCCTAGAGCCTAGAGTCTCCCCCTGTGTAAAGGGACTAGTGCAGCGCCTTCTGAGACGGAAGAGTCAGCTGAGGTTGTAGGGAACTAGGGAGCAGAGGGGAGCTGGGATGGGTCCCCAGAGTGGTGATCCAGACCCCTTCCCCTGTGGTGTTGACTCGACCCCCAGACTCGGGAGCTGAGCAAGCCTGTCTCCTCCTCTCCTGTAGGAGAGCAACACAGGCTTCTCCTGTCCCACTTGAAGCCCCTCTGTAAGGATTTTTGGGTCCGCCCAGAGCAGAGAGCAAAATCCTTTTCTGGATTCTCCAGGCCTATCTCCTAATCCCAGACTAACAAATTTCTCAGTCTTTTCGGCAGAGCTGCTGATACCTATGGATATTCTTCAAATCCTGCTAACCAGCCTCCGGGCTCGGTCTGTCTCTTCCAATAAGCCACATGACAGATAGGATGCCATCATCTGTATTGCCATAACTGTTGGGCTTTAGTAAGCACCTCTATTAATTTTATTCTGAATGCACACGAGAGACATATTAGTTATTATTCACACAAAAATGAAAAATATTCTTATGCAAATAATTATTTGGCACCAAGATCTCCCCCCATCATAGCCCAGTGCTTACCCCTGGGACAATGTGATGAAAGCCAGATGGAAAAATCTCCAGCATAGGTGGTTAGACTCACCAGAGGTAAGGGGTGGAGAAAAAGGGATTTTCCTTGCTTATATTCAGGAGAAAGAGGCAACTGCTTCATTGTCCTCTCCCAGTGGGGAGAAACACCTTGTTGCTTGGATACCGGACAGAAAAGATCCTGGGTTCTCCCTCTGACCTTCTGGAATATAAATACATCTCTGCAGGAGCCAGAGTGACCATGGTGGCTCCAGTTTTTATGACCTAGAGCTGTTTCCAAGGTCATGGGCCCCATTTGCCCTGGAAATGTAAACACACCTTCAGCGTTTGTTAAATCTCTCTAGAGTTCGCTCACTATAGGGTTGTAAAATAACTTAGCTGAGGATCCCAAGATTCTAGGAACATTTACCTAGAAACCTCCAACTCTTAACGTTTCTGCTTCTCCTGCTACCGGTTTGCTTCATTGTTTTGGTTAGAAGCAGAACAGGTGCAGGAGTCTCCTGACCCAGACGTGTGTGTTGCTCCGGGCACTTCCACGAGAAATGTCCTTGCTCCCCTGCGCCTGGGTTTAGGCACCCGGCCTTGGGTTGAGGTGGCATTGGAAAGGCAAGGCTGCGGACTGCGTATAGGGTTGGTGAAATGAGCAGCAGCGTGTTGGTGGCAGGAACACTGTACAGTACTTAGGAGAGGGGATATTTCGTAAGTAAAAAGATTTTTTTTTTTAATTTAGGATTTTATTTGACAGGGTGATCAAGAGAGAGCAGGGTGAAGGGCAGAGGGAGAAGCAGACTCCCCGCTGACCAGGGAGCTGGATGAGGGACTCAATCCCAGGACCCTGGGACCATGACTTGAGCTGAAGGCAGAGGCTTAACCCATTGGGCCACCCAGGCGCCCAAGAATGTCAGTCTTAAGACTCCTAGACAGGGGGACGCCTGGGTGGCTCAGTTGGTTAAGTGGCTGCCTTCGGCTCAGGTCATGATCCCAGCATCCTGGAATCGAGTCCCACATCAGGCTCCTTGCTCGGCAGGGAGCCTGCTCCTCCTTCTGCCTCTGCCTGCCTCTCTGTCTGCCTGTGCTCGCGCTCTCTCTCTCTCTCTAACTAATAAATAAATAAAAAATCTTAAAAAAAAAAAAAAAAAAGACTCCTAGACAGGAAGGGGCACCTGGGTGGCTCAGTGGGTTAAGCTCAGGTTATGGTCCCAGGGTCTTAGGATCCAGCCCCTTATTGGGCTTCCTGCTGTGGAGAGCCTGCTTCTCCTTCTCCCTCTGCTGATCCTCCTTCTTGTGTGCTCACACACTCTCTCTCTGTTAAATAAAATCTTAAAAAAAAAAAAAAAAAAAAAAGAATCCTAAACAGGAAAAAGAGGGGACTAGAGAAGCAATAATCTAGAAAGTAGTGTATTTAAAAGATCTCTTGGGAGCACCAGAGTGGTTCAGTCCATTAAGCAGCCGACTCTTGATCTCAGTTCAGGTCTTCATCTCAGAGTTGTGAGTTCAAGCCCCATGTTTGGCTTTATTAAAATAAATATATGTTGGAGCCCCTTTTCTGGGCTGAAACTTTGATTTGGGTAGGGAACCCATGTCTATGTAGAAGGCAAAGGGTGAAGGCAGCTAACTGTTACAGATGGACCCTAGCAGTTTCTACCAGGACATACAGCATGATGGGCATGAACCCACACTCTTTCCACCAGCATGTAACCTGAGAAAATGCATGGCTGCTTCGGGTCAGAGGTGCAGTAGTGGATGGCTTGGTGTGAGGTAGGCGTTCGGCAGCTCGAATCAGTGGTCTTAGGACCCCACAGGTAAAACTCAGAGCCACTGACAGGAAGCAAGACCTACAGACTCTTTCAAGATTTCTCAGGGTCGTGAACTGGCAGTGAAAATTTGTGACCTTGTGAAAATTTGCTAAAGGCCTGCCGAGGTGCAGTCACATCTGCCCAGATGTGACATGAAGCCTTCTGGGCGGAATAAAAGGAATTCACAATCTTAAAATTAAAACGTTTAGGTCTTTCAAGTCTTTCACATCCTAGAAGGACTTTTCAGTAAAACTACATTGATATGAACTGTATCCCTGGATACAGTACTTTATCTTTTAAAAGTTAATATTTCAGGATGCCAAAATAACCTGTAATCCACTTGAAAGCAGCTGGAGCCTAGCAGACAGTCTGGGAGAAGTGAAAGAGACCACTGATGCAGAAATGCCGAGGTGCTTTCCAGACTGGGGCAGGCGCGGCTCCCCGGTGGGCGGGAGGGTGGCCCGAGGAGCCCTCAGCACCTGTGGGCATGGATAACCCTTCCTGGATTCTGGGGCGGGTCCTGGTCATTATTCTGGGCCACCCGACCCCCACCTCCATCAACAGGAACGGTGCAGGCAAGGTGGCAATTTGCGAGACCTTCGGTAAAGGCATACGTGTGTGCGGTGTGGGGGGGGTCTGGGAGAAAAGGTGGCACTAAGTGTTTATCTCATGATGTAGACTGGGGCCCTCTCCCGGCTTCCAGCACCCCGGACCCCAGTCCTGGTTGGAGCAGGCGGCCTCTCCTGGGCTCCATCCACCACCACCCAGACCCAGCTGCAGAGGCAAGCTGACCGGGTGGGGTGGGGGTGGGGAGGTGGATCCAGGCTCTTTCAGGACCAAAGGCAACTTTCTTCAACAAATGGCAAGGATTACCTTCTCCTGAAATAGATGTGGTGTTTATTCATGATTCGCCTCTTTAAATGCCGAGTTAATCTTACATCGTGGACCATGATACTGACTTATTGGCTCCAGTTCACAAGGCTTCCTTTCAGGAGAGGTTGAAAGGCGTCCCGTTCTCAGGGCTGTAACTGTAGATGGCCATCGGAGGGCCAGCCCTACCGCCCTGACTGTTCTTATCTTTCCCTCTGATTTCTACCTGCAAAAGGGAAACCCTCCTCATTCGGAGGACAGTGCCTATTGTAGCCTTCCCAGGACGGGTTTCCCCAGGCAGTTAAAAATTAGCAACCCTAGGTCAAGTTTCTGCTTCTCATTCTTCTCTTGGCTTATCCCAGACTTGGCATGATAATGATGAGGTAGGCAGCAGGAGCCCCGACACCTTTTCTGTGAATACCCATCACTGTGGCGTCCTAGCTTCGCAGCATTTTAAGGCACTGAAATAAAAGTCCGGCTGGTAGAGAATCCAGCTTTCCTGCAGCCCTTGGCAGGATAAACACTTTGCCCACAGCAGAAAATATGTGGAGGAAATCAGTGTCAAAAGCCCTTGACTAAGAAGTTGGACTGGAGATGTGTTTTGCCGCAGGTTGCAGAAGACGCCCTAACAATGGCATGAACAAATGAGGGGTAGATTCGCTTCCTGACAAGAAGCTTGGGGGCTGGCAGCCTGGGGCCCGCATGGTGGCTCAACAAGGTGACCAGACACCTGGGCTTTTTACTCTCTTTCTGCTCTGCCTTCCTCAAAGAGTGGTCTTTTGACATCATGTTTGTCACCTAATGGTCACAAGATGGCTGCCTCCTCTCCAGGTTCCATGCTGGAAGAGTCAAGAAGGAAAGGAAAAAAGATGAAGGCGGGGTTTTTCCTTGTGAGGTCTCTTCTAGCAGTGGCCCCTGCCTGCCTTATCCCAGGGACCACAGTGATGTTGCATGCCCACTGGTTTTAAGAGAGGTTGGGAGGGGCGCCTGGGTGGCTCAGTGTTGGGCCTCTGCCTTCGGCTCAGGTCATGATCTCAGGGTCCTGGGATCGAGCCCCGCATTGGGCTCTCTGCTCAGCAGGGAGCCTGCTTGCCCTCTCTCTCTCTGCCTGCTCCTCTGCCTACTTGTGATCTCTCTCTCTGTCAAATAAATAAATAAAATCTTTAAAAAAAAAAAAAGAGAGAGGTTGGGAAATTGAGTGATACATTTTCCGACCTCTACACTGGAGGCAGACCATGACAAGGAGACTGGGAATGTGTGTTGAATGTGTCAACCTATGGGATTTGCCACCAGGTATCACAGTAAAATAGTACTGAAGACAACAAAGCAGGGCTGGCCTAGGTTTTACCAACCTGAATGGCCTCCTCTCAGGTGGGGAGAACGTCGTGGGCAGGACTGGTATCTGGTCACATAGGCTGTGGGGGTTGGGAAAAGAAAAATCAGTAGGGCACAGTCAGAAGGTGGAGGTGGAGGACTTGAGCCAGGGTCTGCCTGACCAGTTGCAGGGCTCCCTTTATTATCCCTGGCTGTCGTGCTGCTGTGCAAATGTCTGCATGGCAACATGTCTGGCTCTTCTTACTTATGATGACTATGCCCAGGCACCCACCAACTTCTGAGAGTGGCATTCAGGAGGGGGACCTTGGGGGGACCTGGGGGGCGCCTGGGTGGTTCAGTGGGTTAAGCCTCTGCCTTTGGCTTGGGTCATGATCTCAGGGTCCTGGGATCAAGCCCCAGATCGAGCTCTCTGCTCAGGAGGGAGCCTGCTTCCCCCTCTCTCTGCCTGCCTCTCTGCCTACTTATCTCTGTCTAACAAATAAATAAATAAAATCTTAAAAAAAAAAAAAAGGGAGGGGGACCAAGAAGACAGTCCCAGTCCTACCAGATATAGCTCACCTGTTGGGTTATGACTGCCTCCAACCGCTGCTCTTCCATTAGAATCAGAGCCCCTTGAAGGCAAAGACTGTGTTCTGATCTCAGTTGTATCCCCAGGAACTGACATAGAGTAGGTACTCAATAAATACGTGCTGGGTACGAAATGATTGCAGGACTGGGCTATGGTAACATCCCTGTATTAGGAGTACTAATGCTATGCCAGGGTAGTGCTCGTTCAGTGTTTCGCAAGGGGTCCCTGTGGAAGGAGAACTATGGCTGATGGGCTCAGAGAACAATTCAGGGGAGAGTCAAGTCAGCATCTGAGCCAGTCATTGTGATTCTCAAACACGGGCCTGGGGAAGCGTGCTCTAGGTAGAGGAAACAGGGACAAAGTTTCCCAGATGAGAGCACAGACTATGGAGAGAAGTCACAGCCAATGGGTAACACAAAGTTTTGGAGAAAGGAGATTGCGGCCAAGTATGAATGGGAAACATTGGGTTAAATAAACTCAATTATCCATCACAGGTCTCAGAGCCTTTAACAATGCTCCTGTGACTCTAGCCAGTGTTCTCAAACAATTGGCCTCAGGACCTTTCCTTGTAGAGTGTTTCATGGAATGAGTGCCCCACATAACACATTTTGGGAAACACTGATTTAGCTCAGCCCCACATGTACAGACCAGGAAAACGGAGACTCAGAGAAGAGAGTTCAAAATAAACACAGAGCAGAACCTGGACTGGAACTGCAATCATGTCCCTTGACTTCCAGCATAATGCTCATTCGTTATATGAGGACTATGTATGTAAAGGATAGCTTCTTTGTCACAGGGACCTTTTATTTATCTATTATTCAAACAACAACGTTGGTGCTAAAAATGGCCCCCCGATTTTGTACGGTGGTATTTTCTATTCATTTCCATGACTCTGAGCTGCCAGGCCCTGGCATTGTTGTGTGTGGCCTCCAGAATCTTAGGGAGGAAAGTTCATCTTCAATCAGTCTCGGGTTGGCCTCTCCAAGAAAAGGGATTCTGCATGGCCATTTTTAGGGACATACAGGACTGCTGCAGTTTAGACCTGTGCCTCTCTCCTCAGCTCTTCCTTGCCCCCCAGCCCTTACACCTGGTTGGTAGGCTGAATGGCACCCAAAGATGGCCACCTCCAAACCCCTGGAACCTGTGAATACGTTACCTTACATGGCAAGCAAACGGGACTGTGCAGGTGTAGTTCTGTTTTGGACTTGAGGAAGATTATCCTGGATAACCTGGGTGGGCTGATCTAATCACGGGAGCCCTTAAAACCAGAGAGCTTTATCCACCTGGAACCGAAGGGAAGCAACAGAAGGGCAGGTCAGAGAGAATCACGGCATAAAAAAAGACTCCACGCTGTCTTTGAAGATGAAGGGGGCAACATGACAAATACAGGTGGCTTTAAATTGCTGAGGAGAGGCTTCCTTCTGACAGCTATCAAGGGAACGGGGACTTGAGTCCTAAGTCCTACAACCACAAGGACCTGAATTCTGCCCAAAACATAAATGAGCGTGGAAGCTGACTTTCCCCCAGAGCTTCCAACAAGAGCCGGGGCCATGGGCCCGGAGCAAAGGAACGAGTGATCTATAGACTGTGAGATAATAAATGTGTGTTGTTTTAAGTCACTAAATTTATGGTAATTAATTTTGACAGCCTTAGAAAACGGACTCCGTTGGGGTAAAGTCATTAACATATCCAGAGTGGGGGGCCTGAAAGGAAGAGAGGTTAGGGCAAGGGCACCACAGGGCCTGGAGGGCTTTGGGGCTGAGGTACTGAGTTTTAGTGTTTAAAAAAAAAAAACAGGCAGGGAGGACTTGGGGGTGGTGGGGTGCACCTGTGTGGCTCAGTGGGTTAAGCGTCTGTCTTAGGCTCACGTCGTGATCCCGGGGTCCTGGGATCAAGCCCCACATCAGACTCTATGCTCAGTGGACGTCTGCTTCTCCCTCTCCCTCTGCTGCTTCCCCACCCCCTGCATGTGCTCTCTCCCTCAAATAAACTAAACAACAAAACAAAACCAACTGGTTTGTGTCATGCGCACCCTTCCCTCTGGGCCACGTGTCCCCATAGCTCTACCCAGAATGAGGGTGATGGTCATGGGGGAAGGCTGCTAGAGGCCAAAGGGCTCCCCAAAGTAGGGCCACCTCTGTGTCTTTTCTACATCCCACGTTCTGTCTGACAACTGAGTCACGGGGGTCCCTGTCATAAAGGCCCAAAGCCTCTGCAATTCGGCTAATAGTGGTTATTCGTGACTATATCCCTTGAAAAGAGAGGGGCGGCTAATTTACTACCCGACAGGGCAAAGTGTGGTTATTACCATGGTGTTGGAACAGCTCAGGCTCCTCAGCGAAGCCTTTTCAACAGAGGGCATGTCCCAGAAGGGGAGGTGTGTGTCTAGGAGTTCAAAACAAACATCACCGCGTTTGAGAAAGAATTCCAGCTTCCCTGGGAGATAACCCGACTACCCTCAGATCTAGAGCCAGTCTCTGAGTCTTTGGAACTCTTTTGTTTCTAAATGCGAGGGAAAGTGTTTGCATGCTTTTATTTTACTAAAATAAAAGGGAGACACGGAGAGGGGCTTGGTTTTGCTGGCCTGAAACCTCTCTTTTTGTTCCAATTTTGTTTGATTTTCTGAACCTATTTAAGGTTATAACACAATAGATCTAATTATTTCAAGCCATGGAGATTTCTGCACAGCATCTTATCTCTGATGAGATACGCATTGCGACAAAATACTTGCATTTTTAAAAGTGCAGGATTAATTTTAATGTTAAAGGAATCTGGAAATTCTGTCTTGGATAAAAGTACAGTTTAAAAATCGGAGAAGCTTCTTGGATTACTTAGAACAAAACATCCTTTTTTTAAAAATGTAAACTTGAGTGGATCTGCAAGCTTTTTTATTCATGCTCTATTGTCATCTCTAATGCACGTAGAAGATACCTTTCTCACAGCGTGATTCAGTACAGGCGTCGAAAAAAGACGGTCTCGGGTTTCGTGTGTGCAGGTAATTAGCTGAGTTTGAGCAGCTCAGTGAAACCATTTGAAGGTCAATAATGCATGAATTTCTGGCAGACTGTCTAGCACGGAGTCCGTAAACTTGTATGGGGACTCAACATTTTTAGAGTAGAGAGAATTTTGTGTCTTGAATATGAAATAAGTAATGTTGGGATTCGTTTTGCCTGGAATTTAATTTTTATGGACACAAAAAAGTTCTGATGTGCTTTCCAAATTTGCAAGAAAAGTCTTCTGTTTTGCGTATTTGGTAGCACAGTTTCTTAGGAACTTTGAAATCACGTTCAAGTACCCCGAATTAAAATGTTGGAATTTAGATTCCACACGGAGACCCTCTTGGAACTTGTGTAAGTGTCTTAAAAACGTAAGATAAGTGTTAACATTGCATGGTATTTAATTTTTTTCCTCTAAAGGTACAGTTTTGTTTTATTTTTAAGATTTATTTATTTATTTATTTGTCAGAGAGAGAGGGAGAGAGAGCGAACGAGCACAGGCAGACAGAGTGGCAGGCAGAGGCCGAGGGAGAGGCAGGCTCCCTGCCCAGCAAGGAGCCCGATGTGGGACTCGATCCCAGGATGCTGGGATCATGACCTGAGCCGAAGGCAGCCGCTTAACCAACTGAGCCACCCAGGCGTCCCAAGATGGGGTATTCTTCCAGAGGTCTCCACTAGGTGTGTATGGAGGAGGCCTTTGTGTCCTTGACAAAGAAACCACCGCCTTTTCCTCAGAGTTGTGAGGAGGACTTTATTGACACTGGGTCGTTGGGGAGCTCCTGTCACCAGCTCGGGAGCAAGCCACCCTTTCAGAGTTCTGCTCCTATCAGCCATGGGCTCTCTGGGCCACTGTTATAAGGCACCAGGGACAGGAATTGACCGCCCGGAGTTATATGAATTTATAGCCTTCACACAGGAGTCTGGTTCTTTTCACAGTTGTAGGATCTCGAGCTAGCAGAGGTCTGCTCTGGACTTGACTGGGGGGTCAACAATCTTTGACAGTTCAGAACTACTCCATGCTTCCACTTGCTGATTGGGGGTCTGCATACTACATATGCTGAATTTGCCTTGTGCCGTTTTTTATTCTTCTCCCCAAAAGTGGACTTTTAAAGAAAACTGGTTTTAAAGCTCACCATAATTTGGAAACTAAAAAAAAAAAAAAAAAGTTAATACCCACCAGATCCTTTGGGAGTACAGCAAAGTAAGCAACAAAAATCTCCTTTGCAGAAAAGGTGGCATGAAATGTAGTAGGCGCCAGTATATACAGTCGGACTTTGTTGGTATTTCCGTCAAACCAGTCTTTCAGCCCAAATGCTTTTCTCATTTCTGCAGCACCCAAGAGTCCAAGACTGTGTAAACAGAGAGAACATTGTTGTGAACTGTTTGCTCTGGCACGCAGCCTCTCCTGGCCTCCCGAGCCTTGCTACAGGTCAAAGGTCAAAGGTCAACAGCAGGCCTGGGCTTTAGGGTACTCTTCAATTACTCCACAGTAATGGAGGATAAAGCCAAAGGACTGGCTTTCACCTACTGAGAAATCTGGTTACATCTATAAATGGGATCTTCTACACAGACAGTTAATTTTTGGTGGAAAACTCTATTAAGGCATTCCAAAAATCCGAGGGCAAAAGTAACCGAGACAAAAGAAAAAGATGGCTTGAGTGTGAACTGATTCCTGAGTCTATCACGGAAGTTCCCCATCAGGGTTCGCTCAGCTCTCTTGCACAAAAAAACCCTTGATGATTTACCCACCTGAAGAGGTCTCTTAGCAACGGCTGGGAAGGAAATGTACTGAGAAACTTGCTCTAGGCTTTGTTTAGAGGGAGTGCCAAACCGGAGGTTAAATGCAATTTAACACGTTCTCTAAAATGCAGTGGGCATACTGTTGTATTAATTTTAAGAAGCAGAAAAAGGCAATTTGGCTTCCTACTTGATTGTAGGTTTGTTTGCTCTTAAAATACTCATTCCCACACCGTGGTAGGAATTATGAATAAAATTTCTGGGAGTGTTTTTGGATTTGGCAAGCAGTGTCAGGATTCTTTAAAAGATCTTGTTTGGGATTTTTAAAATGTAAGAAAAAAACTTCTGTTGCTCATATTTCTGCTTGTTAACTAAAAGTAGTGCTTTCTGAACAATCCATTTTTAGCTCTTATTTCGAATTGACTTTAGATATATGGGAGATTGCAAAGAAATGTACAGGGATATCCCACGCATCCCTCCCACCAGACCCATGAAAAATCTGTTTTGACTATTTTTCCTATGAAAGGAGGAAATAAGCTTAAGAGTTGAGCTAAAAAATGGGCTGCTTCAGGTCTAGCCCAAAGGTGCAGTGGAGATCCGAGTACTGGACTCCACCCTCGGTGGAGTTTTCTTGTTTCGTTTGCCCAAAAATGGGCGGCCACCGCCAGGGGGCGCGGCAGGCAGGGACATTAGACGCAGACACTCTAGCCACTACTCTCTTCGTTTTAATGGTTCCTCCTTACTCCATCGCAAAATTCGAAGTGACTGCGTTTAGGGTAGGGGGGCATTGAGGCTTGAATGTGGGTTGTGTGGTTGAGCCACCGAAAACCATTTTAGGTTTTGCCCTATGCTTCACCAGGACACTAGCCCTTATCCCTCTAGGAGAGAACTTTCTCCACCTTCTTTTTGAATTAAGGACTTCTCGTCCACATGAAGGTGGGGGTCGGGAGAGGAGGTAATTCAAGATCACACAGAAGAAAAAAGTCACTTAGACTGTTTTGGGAGATGAGGAAGAAGGTTATAAAAGTTTAAAGTCACTTATTTCAAATTAAGCACATAGCGTTATGTTAAAGAAGCACGGAACTATTTGAAATTGTACTTTAATCCTATACTTTTTCTGGTTGAGGGGGGAGACGAAAGAGAAGAAAGTAAATCCCAGATGCGGAGGGAAAAAAGAAAGGCAAAGAGGAGCCGAAGAGAGGCAGAGGCTTATTACCCTTAGCTTAGAGGTAGACTTTCTAGAAGGATTTTGAGGTTTAGCTCAGCTAATGTCCCACTTGGACACTAAGTTTCATAATCCCATCTCTCATCACTGCCCTTTGAAATACTGATTAGCCATTTGGCCTAGCTTCTCAGAATGCTACAGGTATTCTGGTGTCCATCTAGTGGAATAGCCACAAGCACACAAGAGGGGATCCTCACCTTGATTGCAGACAGCAGCTCTGCCGTGTTGTGACCTTCTAGCTCAGAGATGCCCCCGCCTGCCAGATACAGAAGCTTAAGCACACAGGGAAACAGACCAGTGTTATGTATAAGAGCAAACTGCTTCTCAGTTTCCTTATGGAAGTCCTCTATCTTCGTCTGATACAATAAATACTATGGGCCACTCACCAGCTCTGGCTACAGCCCTTCACACCTTGCCAGTCCTCACCACCTTCCTTACCCCTCAACAACTAGTACAATGTATTGGCTTCCCTGTCACTGGGCAAGTCACTTGCATGGTATAATCAAGTTTTCTCAATTCTTTGGCTTCCCTTTGGCTACTCTTGATTCCCCGTGCAGCCCCAGGGCCATGTTTGTTTGTTGAATGGTTAACTACTTTAACACTGTGATTATCAACACCCTAACCCTCTTACCATTTCCAAGCAGACCTCACCTGGGAAGTTGTTAGAACCGCAGAATCAGTGACGCCTGGGTGGCTCAGTTGGTTAAGCGGCTGCCTTCGGCTCAGGTCATGATCCCAGCGTCCTGGGATCGAGTCCCACATCGGGCTCCTTGCTGGGCGGGGAGCCTGCTTCTCCCTCTGCCTCTGCCTGCCACTCTGCCTGTGCTCGCTCCCTCTCTCTCTCTGACAAATAAATTAAAAAAATATTAAAAAAAAAAAAAAAGAAACGCAGAATCAGGGGCAATTGGGTGGCTCAGTGGGTTAAAGCCCCTGCCTTCGGCTCAGGTCATGATCCCAGAGTCCTGGGATCGAGCCCCACATCGGGCTCTCTGCTCAGTAGGGAGCCTGCTTCCCCTCTCTCTCTGCTTGCCTCTCTGCCTACTTGTGATCTCTGTCTATCAAATAAATAAAATCTTAAAAAAAAAAGAAAGAAACGCAGAATCAATGGGCCCTCCTTCGGACCTTCTGAATCAGAATCCGCACATTAGCAACCCCCTTCACCCCGCCCCCCGCCTCACCCCGGTGATTCCCGTATCACATTAAAGTTTCAGAAGCACCTGGACTCCCTGGCTTTCACCCTTTTCATTCCAGATTGTCATCTGCCACCAACCACGCTCCATACTTCAATCATCTTGAGACTCAGGGCTCCTTCATAATCCTTGTATTCATTTTTTTAAAAATTTAGTATACTCCAAGAATGGCTCTTCAACCCCATTTTCCACTCTTCAGCTCCTCACTCCTGGCTTTTTTTTTCTCCTCCCATTCCTATCCTCTCTCTCCCTACCTTAACTTTGCAGAGATCGGGTGACCTTGCTGTGCTCACGTGTGTTTCCTTCTATGCTTCAGTGTATTCCTGGTCTTCTACCACCCTCTATTCTTTTCTCAGGTCCAGGTGAATTCATATCTTCCTCCCTTCCTTCTTTCTTTTTTTTTTTTAAGATTTTATTTGACGGAGAGAGATCACAAGTAGGCAGAGAGGCAGACAGAGGGAGAGCCGGGAAGAGGGCTCCCTGCTGAGCAGAGAGCCCGATGTGGGGACTCGATCCCAGGACCCCAAGATCATGACCTGAGCCGAGACAGAGGCCTAACCCACTGAGCCACCCAGGTGCCCCCCATCTTCCTTATTTCTAAGACAGTTCTACCCGTGCCTTTTGCACATTTTCCTATTCCCTGTCCTCCGGGATCTTGCTATCTTACTGGTCTTCTCTCTCTCCTGGAAAAAGGTACATTGTTTCCTCCAAGCCTTTTCTTTTGGATGCAAATGTGCAGAGCTCTTCTTTTAAGAAAATCACAACATATACACACGTTCACATTCACTTTTTCCTACTCCTTTCTGGTTTGTGTTCTGTTTCTCCTCTTTCAGAATCTGATTTTTCCAACAAATGGTGTAGAACAGTGGTTTATAATTGGGGCAGTTTTTGCCTCTATCCCTCCATCCCTTCTGGGGACATTTGGCAATGTCTGGAAACTTGTTTGGTTGCTGCAACTGGGGGAGATGCTACTGGCATCTAGAAGTGGGCAGAGACCAAGAACCCTGCTAAACACGTTGCAATGCACAAGACAGCCCCGCACAACAAAGAATTATCTAGCTAGGCAGACTGTCTTGGTTTGCCTTTGATTTTCTTGGTTATCACACGGAAAATCCCATGTCCCAGGAAACCCCTCAGTCCTGGGCACACTGAGATGACTGGTCACCTTATATCTGGCCCCTAATGTCAAAAGTGCCAAAGTTAAGCCCTGCTCTGGAAGGAGGATCCATTAACCTTACTTTTTTCCTCACCAACTTTCTTTTCTTCCGCCTGACATTTAGTTTCTGTGTTCTTTTCAATGAAAACAGTTCTCTTGAAAGACACCAATGGTGGGGCACCTGGGTGGCTCAGTGGGTTAAAGCCTCTGCCTTCAGCTCAGGTCGTGATTCCAGGGTCCTGGGATCGAGCCCCGAATCGGGCTCTCTGCTTAGCAGGGGTCCTGCTTCCTCCTCTCTCTCTCTGCCTGCCTCTCTGCCTACTTGTGATCTCTGTCTGTCAAATAAATAAATAAAATATTAAAAAAAAAAAAGACACCGGGACGCCTGGGTGGCTCAGTTGGTTAAGCGGCTGCCTTCGGCTCAGGTCATGATCCCAGCGCTGGGATCGAGTCAGTCCCACATCGGGCTCCTTGCTCGGCAGGGAGCCTGCTTCTCCTTCTGCCTCTGACTGCCTCTCTGCCTGTGCTCTCTCTCTCTCTCTCTCTCTCTAACTAATAAATAAATAAAATCTTAAAAAAAAAAAATTAAAAAAAAAAAAAGACACCAATGGTCACCTTTCAGTCAAGAAATACAATGACTAGGGCACCTGGGTGGCTCAGTCAGTTAAGCATCTGCCTTCGGCTCAGGTCATGATCCTAGGGTTCTGGGATCGAGTCCCTATGGGGCTCCCTGCTGGGTAGGGAGCCTGCTTCTCCCTCTGTCTGTCACTCTCCCTGCTTGTGCTCTCTCTCTGACAAATAAAATCTTTTTTTTTTTTTAAGATTTTATTTGAGAGAAAGAGAGATCACAAGTAGGCAGAGAGGCAGGCAGAGAGAGAGGGAAGCAAGCTCCCCGCTGAGCAGAGAGCCCGATGCGGGGCTCGATCCCAGGACCCTGAGATCATGACCTGAGCCGAAGGCAGAGGCTTAACCCACTGAGCCACCCAGGTGCCCCTGACAAATAAAATCTTAAAAAAAAAAATTACAATGGCCCTTTTTCCTCCTCCCTCAACCTTTCTGGTCCCTTTCAAGCATTTTGACACTGTTGCTTTACTGTCATTTCAGAACCTCTTTTTCTCACAATTTTGGTTCTCTCCCTCCTACACCCATTATTGGGCCTTCTTGCTTTTGTGGGTCCCTATTTCTAATATTTCTTAGCTGTAGGTAGTCTTGCAGTTCAATGTTTCTTGGCTATCTTCCTATATCTCCTACTGAAGAACTTATGCTCTCCTCAGCTTCAGATCTTCTCTGTTTTAGTTGATTCCCAAATCTCTTTCCTGAGTCCTAGTCTTTCATTTCCAAGTAATTGAGTGATTCCCTTGGATGCTCAGCAGAATCTAAAATGAGAGCAGAATCTAAAATTACTCTAACATGAGTAATAGCAGGTTAAGAACATTTATTTAAGATGTTAGCAAGGAGGAGGCACCTGGGGAGCTCAGTCCTTAAGCGTCTGCCTTTGGCTCAAGTCCAGATCCCAGAGTCCTGGGATCTAGTCTCATGTCAGGCTCCCTGTTCAGCGGGAAGCCTGCTTCTCCCTCTCCCACTCCCCCTGCTTGTGTTCCTCTCTGTCACTTTGTCAAATAAATAAAAATCTTAAAAAAAAAAAGACATTGGCAAGGAGGAAAGGCAATACAGTCTAGCTTACATTTCTGATCCGTCTTCAACTTTGGTGTGTTAATAACTCTTAAAACGCTATCCAACCAGGATAACTCTATTCGTGCTTTTATATACCTTGTGCTTTCCTCCTTCCATGATTTTGCTCTGTGTCTTCGTGCTTTTGGAAGACATTTTTACCTTTCCTTCTTCACATCTTCCTAACCATTCCAACCAGGAAAATGTGGAATGGGGCGCCTGGGTGACTCAGTGGGTTAAGCCTCTGCCTTTCAGCTCAGGTCATGATCTCAGGGTCCTGGGATCGAGCCCCTCATTGGGCTCTGCTCAGCGGGGAGCCTGCTTCTCCCTCTCTCTCTCTGTCTGCCTCTCTGCCTGCTTATGATCTCTGTCAAATAAATAAAATCTTTTTAAAAATATGGAATGATGAAAATGCTGGATTAGGAGTCAGAAGACCTGTTTTTGTCACTTCACTTGCTTTCTGACTTGAGCTTGAGCTTTCTATGGTTGTGTGTGTGTGTGTTAAGATTTTATTTATTTGACAGAGACAGCAAGAGAGGGAACACAAGCAGGGGGAGTGGGGGAGGGATAAGCAGGCTCTCCACTGAGCAAGGAGCCCGATGCTGGGCTGGATCCCAGGACCCCAGGACCATGACCTGAGCCAAAGGCACCCACTTAACCTACCGAGTCACCCAGGCACCCCTATGGCTTTCTATATTTTAAGTAAAGAAATGAGAATTCCATCCCTGCCTGTCTCAGAAATCTAATATATTATTTTTAAAAAGTGCTTTGAAAGGTATGAATTACCATGTAAGCCTTTTCCAACCTAAACTGTGATAGCACTTTGTGACTTTAATCTGGAAACTTATTATGTCTTGCATGTAAAGTACTGACAAATTCTACAAACTTCTTGAAAACTAGGGGACCCAAATGTAAACCTTTTTCTTCTATGCTTTCTACTATTGTTCCTGTTATCAGATTGAGAGGAAGGATAAGAAAAATAGTAATTCTGTGTGCCATTCAGTTTTTATTGTTGGTTCACTAATCCCAGATAGTTTTTACTATAAGTGTTATCACCTTTCCTTTTTTTTTTTTTTTAACCTCCAATTTAGGTGATGTCTTTCCCGTACAAATGAATCCAATTGCTCAATCTCAGTTTGTACCTTTGGCTGAAGTTCTTTGCTGTGCTGTGTCTGATATGAATGCTGCCCAGACCGTGGTGACCCAGGAATCCCTATTGGAACATCTGAAGCAACACTACCCAGGTAGTGTGACCAGTTTTCCTTATTAGTTCCTGGCTTGCTTTCTATTTACAAATCCTCTTGAATAAACTGGGAGATATCCACTTCCTTTTTTTTTTTTTTCTAGTGTAGAACCTTGTATAGAGCCCTGCTGGGAGAAAGCCTGCATCAATGAATTTGATAAGGGCATTTCTTTTACTTTCCAGATGAACTTTTGCACAAACAATGCTTATGGCCATAAACAAATCATACTGTAGAAAGGAGTACAAAGCAAAAAAAAAGAGAAATTCTTCTTCTCCCCCCACATCCCATTCTTCCATTGCCACTTCCCAGAGGTGACAGCTTCTACTGTTTTTTTCCTGCATATACTTTCCTAAAAGGTGTTTGAACATATGTATTTTTAAAAATAACATACATTGGATCCTTCTTTACATTCTGTCTGCACCTTGCCTAAGTTAAAAAATATTTTGGCAGGGGTGCCTGGGTGCCTAGTTGCTCAAACGTCTAACTCTTGATTTTGGCTCAGGTCATGATCTCAGGGTTGGGAGATGGAGCCCTGAGTTGAGCCCTGCATCAGGCTCCAAGCTCAGTGGGGAGTCTACTTGAGATTCTCTCTCTCCCTCTGCCCCTCCCACCCCCTCGTGCACTTGTACTCTCTCTCAAATAAATAAATATTTTTTAAAATTAACATATAATGTATTATTGGCCCCAGGGGTACAGGTCTGTGAATCATCAGGCTTACACAATTCATAGCACTCACCATAGCACATAATCCTCCACCCCATCCTACCCCCTGCCTCTCAGAAACTCTCAGTTTGTTTCCTGAGAGTAAGAGTCTCTTATGGTCTGTCTCCCTCCCCAGTCCCATCTTGTTTCATTTTTTCCTTCCTTACCCCCATGATCCAATGAATAAATGTTTTTTTTTTTTTTAAGATTTTATTTGACAGAGAGATCACAAGTAGGCAGAGAGGCAGGCAGAGGGAGAGGAGGAAGCAGGCTCCCTGCCGAGCAGAGAGTCCGATGTAGGACTTGATCCCAGAACCCTGAGATCAGAACCCGAGCCAAAGGCAGAGGCCTAACCCACTGAGTCACCCAGGCATCCCCCAATAAATAAGTCTTAAAAAAAAAAAACCATTTTGGAGATCTTTCTGTATTATATGTTGATTTATTTCCATCTTCTCACAGCTGCATGATATCCCAAGAAGAGTGTTTCTGATTTTCCCATTATAAAATTGATATGCTTATTGTAGAAAAATCAAGAAAATGTAGAATAGTAACCACTTACAGTACCACAACCCAAAGGAAATGTGGATATATTGAAGTATTTTCTTCTGGTGTTATACAAACATGTTTCATAATATAAATACAATTTTGAACCCTGCTATTTGGAAAAGGGAATTTCTTTTAAAATTGCTACCTTCCTACTTTTAAACACTATCATAATACAGATATTAGGTAGTTGCCCCCATCCTGGCATAGACTGGTTTTCAGTTTCTCTTTAGATTCTTATTAAGATTTAAGCAATGAAGCTGCGATTTTCAAAAACTCCTATGTTTGCTTCCAAGAATGCTGTCTTGAAGTCAAAACTTAAATTCATGATGGGGTTGTGTAACTTGCTGTGTGTATTCGAGGGAACTCAGATTTTTTTTTTTCTCTACTTACCTATTAATTTAGCCCTATCTTTGTGTGGACCAAATTATATTCCTGTTACTCAATTAAATTGTGACTATTATGAGTGCTTCTTTGACAACGCTATTACATTTCTTGTGTTACAGTTAGCTCTGGGTTCATCAAGCACATGTGTGGTCATTTCTGAGTTGCTGATTTCACTCACCAAGATGTTTTTTTTAATGCCAAACCTATCAGTATAACGAAACGCTTGTTTGTTTTAGGCATTGCAATTCCATCTCAGGATATTCTCTATACCACTCTGGGAACCCTGATTAAAGAAAGGAAAGTTTATCATACTGGAGAGGGATACTTCATAGTCACTCCTCAGACTTACTTCATCACAAATACAACCCCCCACAAAAGGAACAGAGACCTGCCGGATGAAAGTCAGCAGATGCCTTCTTGCATTACCTATCTGGTGGGCGTGGCCAGCTGTGCAGAGTCAGCCGAAGAAAATGCTGGCCCCGTTTCCCATTGTCAATCTTGCAGGTGTTTCACTGATCCCCGCGCTCAGGATGTAGAGGCAACACCCGCGGCTGCAGAAATGGCTAGAAAAGGCCAGAAAGGTCTTCAGGAATGCAGACCCTTGGTACAGAATCGAGCAGTTTCAGTGTCTGGGGATAATAACGTCGGCGAAAGCCCTAAACCGTTACCAGACACAAAAGACAGAGAAAAAGGCAAGAAGTTTGGCTTCAGCCTCTTCTGGCGTAGTATATCCAGGAAGGAGAAGTCCAGAACAGAGCACAGCAGTTTCTCTGCCCAGTTCCCACCAGAAGAATGGCCTGTTCGAGATGAAGATAACTTGGACAATATCCCTCGAGACGTGGAGCATGAGATTATCAGACGAATTAATCCCGTTCTGACTGTTAACAACTTAATCAAACATACAGTGTTAATGGAAAAATACGAAGAACAGAAACAATATAATAGCCAGGGCACTTCCACTGATAGGCTGACCGTGAGGCATAAATATCCTTCAAAAGAGGGAGTTAGGAAAAGGCGGGGCCGGTGTGCGAAGCCTCAAAAGCGGGGCCATTCTCAGAGGAATAGGCACAAAGCCAGGAGGAGTCAGGGAAGCGAGCCTGAGCCAGGAAGCATCAAACTGGAGAAACATCCCAAGATCCCTGCTACACAGCCCAGCCCCAGAATTAACAGCCCAAATGAAGCAGGAGTTCAGACACCGCCTGCTGAGAATTTATCAGTGCTGGGTTCCCATTTGATTTACAAAAAGAGAATCAGTAATCCTTTCCAGGGCTTTTCTCACCGAGGGAGTCCAACAATCAAAGTGCACAACATCCAGACCAGTGATCTGAAACCCAGTCAGGCTGGACCAAAGGGAAGACCTTTCCAAAGGTCAAGGTCTTTGGATTCTTCAAGAATCTTAAAGAGTGAAACCAAGCAGCCTCTTGCTGAACAATGTGAAGATAAACTGATGGCAGAATCCATCTGTATGAGTAACCCTACCGTCAAACCTCTCAGCGATGACTTCAGAGGTTCCCTCTTAAATTATGCTCAGTGTAGTGTTTTGCAAAATGGTGGTGAATGTTGTTCCTTTCGGGAAAGCATGTTGAGATATGATGTATACAGTGGAAAAAACGAGGTAATCCCTGAAGTCTGGAGGAAAAGTTATTCTCACTTTGACCCATTAGGGGAGGCTGAAGAAATACAGCATGCCTTGCCATCACAAGGTTCCTCTTTAGGCCATGCCTCCCCTGCTTGTGGATTAGTTGATAAAACAATGCACCAGTTCCAAAATCTTGGTCTTTTGGATTACCCAGTTCATACGAACTATTTGAGACAACCTGAGAGTCAAGATGGAGACTTAGAAGAAATAGCAATGAGGAAGACATTTGTCCATGAAGCGGAGACTGTGGGTCTAGAAAATGAGGGGCTTTCTGATGATAACCAGGCCTTGTATCAGAATGAACTGGAAGATGATGATGGTGCCTGTAGTTCATTATATCTAGATGAGGAGGACTTTTCCGAGAACGATGACTTAGGCCAAATGCTGCCTGGCCGCATTCAGTGTTCCTTTGCAGGGAGAAGCAAATGGAATCATTTGGGAAGACAAAAATGGACTGAAAGATCTCTGACTGAGTACAGCAGCAAAATACACAGGTCTGAGCCTCATGTGCTTAAAGGAAATGAATGTTACAAACCCACTGGGTTTTTCACTAACCCAGGTGAAAGCCAAACACCTAATCTCCCTGCTGAAAGTGGTGGGCTCAGTTCAGGGACTCAGCCCAGTTTTAGCCACGAAGAGGAACCCAGCGTTGCTACCTGTGTACAAGCATCCGCCTCCGCTGATGGAAGGATATTTGGTTACTATAGCACAAGGAAAGCTGATTCTGAGACTGAAACCCTGCAAGACCCTGTTGGTGACACAGGAAAGAAACCAGCGAGCTGGAGTCAGAGTGCTTGGAATCAGGGAATGAGAAAGCAGTTCACACAAAAGGTAGAACTTTTCAACACTTCCCATATGCCAGTGTTGGCTCAGAATATCCAACATGAGCACAGTCATTTGGAAGGAACAGAAAATCACAGCATGGCTGGAGATAGTGGAATAGATTCCCCACGGTAAGTGTATGTAAATGTGTTTGATTAGCCAGTATTCCTCAGGAATGATTAAAATCAACGGTGTATGGCGGGGAGTCTGCTTCCTCCTCTCTCTCTGCCTGCCTCTCTGCCTACTTGTGATCTCTCTCTCTGTCAAATAAATAAATAAAATCTTAGGGAAAAAAAGAGTCTTAAAAAAAAATCAACAATGTATTGAGTTACCTAGTGGGAGACTCCTGAATAAACTTTTTATAGCCATGTAATTCTGCCAGCCTCTACTGAATGAATGACATCAAATTACAATGAAATCTCTTCTATAATAGGAGAGAGTTCATTTTTAATGTGAACCAAAATTTACTCTACTACTACCAAGTCTTGGATTATTTCTAAAAATAGGAAGGAGGTGCTATAAATGAAACACTTGCTCAACTGCGGGTTGGAAGTTGTCACTTATATTTCGGGTTCTACACCCGTTGAGAAAGAGCTGCAGCTACTTTCCACCATTTTTTTCCATGTGAATCTGTTTAAATAACATTGTTCAGGGGACGCCTGGGTGGCTCAGTTGGTTAAGCGGCTGCCTTCGGCTCAGGTCATGATCCCAGCGTCCTGGGATCGAGTCCCACATCGGGCTCCTTGCTCGGCAGGGAGCCTGCTCCTCCCTCTGCCTCTGCCTGCCTCTCTGTCTGCCTGTGCTCTCTCTCTCTAACTAATAAATAAAATCTTAAAAAAAATTTTTTTAAATAAAAAAAATAACATTGTTCAGATTGTGAAAGTAATATGGTCACAATGGAATATTTGAGAAGTACTGAAGTGTTTTAAAAGATTTATCTATTTATTTGAGAGAGAGAGAGAGAGAGCATGCACGAGCAAGCACGGGTGAGGGGCAGAGGAAGAGAAATCCTCAAACAGATTTCCCACTGAGCTTGGAGCCCAACGTGGGGCTCAAACCCAGGACCCTGAGATCATGACCTGATCTGAAATCAAGAGTCAGATGCTTAACCGACTGAGCTACCCACACACCCCAGTACTGAACACCTATGTAATCACCCTACCATTTATTTTATTGTATTTAAAAAATATTTTATTTATTTGATAGAACATGAACAGGAAGGAGGGGGAGAAGCAGACTCCCCTTAGCAGGGAGCCCGATGTGGGACTCAATCCCAGGACCTGAGCTGAAGGCAGACGCTTAATTGACTGAGCCACCCAGGTGCTCCCACCCTACTATTTACATATTTTTAATTTTAATTTTAATTTTTTAATTTTTATTTTTAAAAAGATTTTATTTATTTATTTATTTGACAGAGAGAGAGAAAGAGAGAGAGAGATCACAAGTAGGCAGGGAGGCAGGCAGAGAGAGAAGGGGAAGCAGGCTCTCAGCTGAGCAGAGACCCCGATGCGGGGCTGGATCCCAGAACCCCGAGACCATGACCCAAGCTGAAGGCAGAGGCTTAACCCACTGAGCCACCCAGGCACCCCCATTTACATATTTTTAAAAAATCCCTAAAAAATTTTTATTTATTTATTTATTTAATTTCTTTTCAGTATAACACAATTCATTGTTTATACACCACACCCAGTGCTCCATGCAATACGTGCCCTCCACCACCTGGCTCCCCCAACCTCCCACCCCCCGCCCCTTCAAAACTCTCAGAATGTTTTTCAGAGTCCATAGTCTCTCATGGTTCAACTCCCCCTCCAATTTCCCTCAACTCTCTTCTCCTCTCCATCTCCCCATGTCCTCTGTGTTATTTCTTATGCTCCACAAATAAGTGAAACCATATGATAATTGACTCTCTCTGCTTGACTTATTTCACTCAGCATAATCTCTTCCAGTCCCGTCCATGTTGATACAAAAGTTTGGTATTCATCCTTTCTGATGGAGGCATAATACTCCATAGTCTATATGGACCACATCTTCCTTATCCATTCGTCCGTTGAAGGGCATCTTGGTTCTTTCCACAGTTTGGCGACTGTGGCCATTGCTGCTATGAACATTGGGGTGCAGATGGCCCTTCTTTTCACTACATCTATATCTTTGGGGTAAATACCCAGTATTGCTATTGCAGGGTCATAGGGAAGTTCTATTTTTAATTTCTTAAGGAATCTCCACACTGTTTTCCAAAGTGGTTGCTACCAACTTGCATTCCTACCAAGAGTGTAAGAGGGTTCCCCTTTCTCCACATCCTCTCCAACACGCGTTGTTTCCTGTCTTGCTAATTTTGGCCATTCTAACTGGTGTAAGGTGGTATCTCAGTGTGGTTTTAATTTGAATCTCCCTGATGGCTAGTGATGATGAACATTTTTTCATGTGTCTGATAGCCATTTGTATGTCTTCATTGGAGAAGTGTCTGTTCATGTCTTCTGCCTATTTTTTGACATGATTATCTGTTTTGTGTGTGTTGAGTTTGAGAAGTTCTTTATAGATTCTGGATATCAGCCTTTTGTCTGTACTGTCATTTGCAAATATCTTCTCCCATTCCGTGGGTTGCCTCTTTGTTTTGTTGACTGCTTCCTTTGCTGTACAGAAGCTTTTTTAAAAAAAGATTTTATTTATTTATTTGACGAGAGAGAGATCACAAGTAGACAGAGGCAGGCAGAGAGAGAGAGAGGAGGAAGCAGGCTCCTTGCTGAGCAGAGAGCCTGATGTGGGGCTCGATCCCAGGACCCTGAGATCATGACCTGAGCCAAAGGCAGAGGCTTAACCAACTGAGCCACCCAGGCGCCCCTAAAAATTCTTTTATATTTGATATATTTATAACACTTCAGTCTGAATGTATTGATCTATATATTTTGTCTAAATGTTTTACCTGTACTGTATTTCCTATTTTGCATGGTGCTTTTTTCAAATAATAGTACACTGTGAACATTCCCCTCATATTCTTAAGTAGTTTTCAAAAAGTTCATCTTAAAATTAGGGTGTATAACTTTACTCTTTTTTTTAAAGATTTTTATTTATTTATTTGAGACAGAGAGTGAGAGAGAACACAAGCAGGGGAGAAGGAGAGGGAGAAGCAGACTCCCCACTGAGCAGGGAGCGCCATGTAGCTCCCTCCCAAGACCCTGGCATCATGACCCAAGCCGAAGGCAGATTTTTAACCAACTGAGCTACTCAGGCACCCCTACTAGTTTTTTATTATGTAAAATTATCATGTACTTTGTTTTGAAAAAGTAAAGTAATGCAGAAATGTAAAAGGTAGGGGAGCCTGGGTGTCTCAGTTAAGTGTCTGCCTTCAGCTTAAGTCATGGTCTCAGGTTCCTGGGATCAAGCCCTGTGGCAGGCTCCCTGCTCACTGGAGAGTCTGCTTCTCCTCCCTCTGCCCCTCCCCTTGCTCATGCATGCTGTCTCTCTCTCTCTCCTAAATAAATATATCTTTAAAAAAATGTAAAAGATAAAAATGGGGGCACCTGGTTGGCTCAGTCAGTGAGTTTACTCCTCTTTTGATTTTGGCTCAGGTCATGATCTCAGGGTCATGGGACCAAGCCCTCTGGTTGGGCTCCATGCTCACCACGGAATCTGCTTGAGAGTCTTCCTCTCCCTGCTCCTCCTTCAGCTGGCACACTCCCGCTCTCTCTCTGTCTCTCTAAAATAAATAAATGAGGGGCGCCTGGGTGGCTCAGTTGGTTAAAGCCTCTGCTTTCCTCTCAGGTCATGATCCCAGGGTCCTGGGATCAAGCCCCACATCGGGCTTTCTTCTCTGAGGAGAGCCTGCTTTCTCCTCTCTCTCCCTGCCTACTTGTAATCTCTGTCTGTCAAATAAATAAATAAAATCTTTAAAAAAAAATAAAATAAATAAATGAGTTAATCTGTGAAATTAAAAGTGAAATCGGAAGTCTTCATCTCTCAACCTTTGCCATTGCCATTCTGTTGAGGTGACCTACACATTGTTTACAGTTTGGTTTGCTTATTTATTTATTTATTTATTATTTTTTAAAGATTTTATTTATTTATTTGACAGACAGAGATCACAAGTAGGCAGAGAGGCAGGCAGAGAGAAAGGTAGGGAAGCAAGCTCCCTGCCAAGCAGAGAGCCCGACATGGGGCTCGATCCCAGGACCCTGGGATCATGACTTGAGCCAAAGGCAGCCACTTACCCAGCTGAGCCACCCAGGTTTCTCCCGGGGGTCTGCATTTTTAAAACGTATCTTAAATTCTTTATTAAAGAACAGATCTTTCCTGCTTGAAACAATTGTTTAATTCATATAAGATCTTTAAAGTACCAAATCAAAACATATTGTCTCCAAAGTAAACAATGGTTGTGTAAATGAACAAGCTATGGGTTCCCCTCCCTCAACAGCAGAAATAAAATCCAAAATCAAACCCAAAACAGATAAGGGAAATTACTCATTGACATGTAACCGAGAATTTAGATTTGCGAAATCGTGAGAAAATTTTTTCTTTTTTTTAGAAAATATTTTATTTATTATTTGACAGAGAGAGAGGGAACACAAGCAGAAGGAGTGGGAGAGGGAGAAGCAGACTTCCCGCTGAGCAGGGAGCCCAATTCGGGGCTGGATCCCAGGACCCTGGGATCATAACCTGACCTGAAGGCAGATGCCCAATGACTGAGCCACCCAGGTGCCCCTAATTTTTTTTTTAACATTTTATGTCTTTATTTATTCGAGAGAGAGACAGAGAGAGTGAGAGAGCACAAGTGGAGTGAAGGGCAGAGGGAGAAGCAGACTCCCCACTGAGTGGGAGCCTGATGTGGGGCTTGATCCCAGGACTCCAGGATCATGACCTGAGCTGAAGGCAGATACCCAACTGACTGAGCCACAAGGCACCCCAAGAAATTTGATTTCTTTTTTTTAAAAAAGATTTTTAATTAATTTATTTGACAGACAGAGATCACAAGTAGGCAGAGAGGCAGGCAGAGTGAGAGGGGGAAGCAGGCTTGCCGCCGAGCAGAGAGCCCAATGCAGATGCGGGGCTTGATCCCAGGACCCTGAGATCATGACCTGAGCCGAAGGCAGAGGCTTTAACCCACTTTAACCCAGGCACCCCAAAATTTGATTTCTTGAAAACTGCTTTTAATATGGTTCTCTTGAAAGACTTATAAGTATAATCATTAAAGTTTATGTAGGAGAGAAGGGAGGGAAGATAGCATTTGCACATCATCTATGTGCCCTGTTACAAGAATTAGAGAGAAAGGGATGAACAAGATGCTGCTGCTACTTATAGGAAGCTTATACCTTAGTTGAATAGACCAACAAACAACAAATTGAACTCAAAACAAATGAGAGATGTGTCTGGCAGGCTCAGTCAGTAGGAACATGACTTGATCTCAGGGATATGAGCTGTATCCTGCATTCGGAGTAGAGTTTAAGGACAGGGGCGCCCGGGTCGTACAGTGGGTTAAGCGATTGCCTTCAGCTCAGGTCATGATCCCAGAGTGCCAGATCACCCCCCTACATCGGGCTCCTCGCTTGGCAGGAAATCTGCTTTTCCCTCACCCTGCTTGTGCTCTCTCTCAGGTGCATTCTTTCTCTCTTAAATCTTTTTTTCTTAATATTTTATTTATTTATTTCACAGATAGTGATCACAAGTAGGCAGAGAGGCAGGCAGAGAGAGAGGAGGAAGCAGGCTCCCCACGGAGCAGAGAGCCAGATGCGGGGCTCGATCCCAGAGTCCTGGGATTATGACCTGAGCTGAAGGTAGAGGCTTTAACTCACTGAGCCACCCAGGTGCCCCTCTCTCTTAAATCTTAAATTTAAAAAAAAAAGGGCAAAGCAGAAGGTCTTCACAGCTGCCAAAAAGATGTGAAATTAAGAATGATGAGCTGTTTAGGGGAACACTTACTGCAGGACACATTTTTAAAAAAATTTTTAAATTTTATTTATTTGACAGACAGAGATCACAAGTAGGCAGAGAGGCAGGCAGCGGGGGTGGGGGGAGGAGAGCAGGCTCCCTGCTGAGCAGAGAGCCCTATGTGGGGCTCAATTCTAGGACCCTGGGATCATTACCTGAGCTGAAGGCAGAGGCCTCAACCCACTGAGCCACCCAGGTGCCCCACGGACACATTTTTTTTTTTTTT